>BQNB010026102.1:0-45442 GCA_026074375.1 Tanacetum coccineum
GTTCGTTCTTATGCATTCTCTTGCAAGTAGGGGTGTTATCGGGTTGGGTTGTTATGACCTTTTGGAATATAACCCGTAACCCGACCTGATATGAAATCGGGTTATCGGGTTATTTCGGGTTGTTGTTGTTGTTGATTGAAGCATCATATGTGTACTTCGTTTTTTTAAAGTTCATGAAGTCTTTATTAGTATGCTAAATGTTGATACTTCTCATATTAACATAAAAGTCTTTACATCTATTACTATGATCCTTTTTGTACATAAAAAAACAACTAAAACCTGTCTACAGTAGCTTTTTGATAAGTATTACAGTATTATGTTCATATATAAGTAGGCTGAGCAAAACCGAAAACCGAACCGATAACCAGGGCCGAACAGAACCGACCTTATTCGGTTCGGTTTCCGGTTTTTTATATTTCATAAAGTCTTTATTAGTATGCTAAATGTTGATAATTGACATTTCATAAATATATAAAACCGAACCAAACCGACCTTATCCGGTTCGGTTTTCGGTTTTATATATTTATGGTTTCGGTTTCGGTTTTATATATTTATGGTTTCGGTTTTGCTCGGTTCGGTTCGAGTCACAAGTCACAACCAAGAAAAATACACCTAAATTATCTAAACCGGCTACGCTAGGTTAACTTCGGTTCGGTTTCCGTTTCGCTAAGTTAACTTCGGTTTGGTTCTCGGTTCACGTTTTTCTCAAAATTGGTTTTCGGGTCGGGTTTGGTCGGTTCGCTAAGCTAACTTAAGTCGGGGTGTCATAAAACCCGACTCGGACCCGAATAAGGATAATCGGTCGGGTTACTCGGGTTCAAAATCTAACTCGGGTCAACCCGAATACGAAATAGGGTCGGGTAACGAGTTCAAGATGCTTTGACAATTCGGGTTCGGGTCAACCCGACTAACCCGAGTTTGTTTTTATTCTTTTCTTCTGTATTTCTATAAGTTTTCATATTAGCTTTGCCTAATCATTATTTAAATGAAAGGCAAAGGCCCAAGTTGAATGGTCTTGTAGTTGTTTGGTTTAGTGATGCATGGTCTTAATCTTGGTATATGCCTGCTGTCACTTTGTTACTTTGGTATATGCATGGTCTTAGGCTACTGATATGGATGATGAATCAATGCAAGTTGTATCATTACTACATTGTTACTTTGGTTTGTTGCTTTGGTTTATTACTTTGTTATATGCAAGTTGTATCACTACTACTAGTATTTTTGGTTTGTTTGTTACATGATTTTGATTTCTAATAAAAAAAAACAAGTAAAACATGTCTATAGTAGATTTGATACGTACTACAGTATTGTGTTCTTATAAACCATAAAAACCATATTATGATATAGGTTTTAAACAGGAACATAGTAATAGATGTAAAGACTTATATTAATTTGAAATGTCAATTATCAACATTTAGCATACTAATAAAGACTTCTGAACTTAAAAAAAACGAAGTACGCATATGATGCTTCAATCAACAACAGCAACCCGAAATAACCCGATTTCATATCGGGTTACGGGTCATATTCCAAAAGGTCATAACAACCTGACCCGATAACACCCCTACTTGCAAGAGAATGCATAAGAACGAACGAATTTGATCTTACCTCCGCATTCTTTTGCTGCACCACTAACAGAATATTCTCCATTGTTTAGACGCAAGATGTTCCTCAGGGATACATCAATCCTTTTCAAACAAAAAAAGAACCAAATTTAACAAAGTTTTAAAAACCAAATTTAACAAAGTTATAAACAAATGAAAATTTATTATACACATAAATAAACTACTTCACTTACATCTTTCAAGTTAGAAATATTGTCCTGTTTCACATGCTGCAAAAGTGAATCATAAGAACATTTGCGGCTGGCTACTGACTCAGCAGGGATCGGTTGTTCCAAGCATTACAGAATCTCATAAGAGATTTGGGGGGAGCAGTCACGGCTGTTGGCTTGCTCACATTAGAATCAGGTACCTTCTGTCTTGACCTCAAGTTTATTAAACTATGTTTATCAGTGTCATGTGCCATTATTTGCTTCTACGATAACCCATTAGACCGTGTCTCATCCCTTAGGTAGTTCCTACTGTGTATAATAGTATGTTTTGTTCACTTTATTTGGACGGTGTCTTGGTCTATAACATACTGCGAATCCCAAATAATCATGAATTCAGGAAATCATGAAAACTAAAGAAGCTAATATTGAATTAGTTAGAAATGGGCATGATAGACACATCTTAATGTTAGTAGACAACTTGGAAATCCTGTTTGAGGACGGACAACTTTCCGATGGGAATGTGTACATATGTTCCTTGTCCACATTTTGGGTACCCCTGTTTTGCCTCCAAATTTAGCAGGGAAAGTTCAAGCATGTGCCATTTTCATCCATTCACAATCTTAAAGATCTTTGCTGAGTTATATTAAGATAAATTTCAATATAGTCATTCCCAGCTAGACATGATAAAGTTTTCCTGCAAGTACTTTGGCTCATAAGATACGTACATCTAGGAAGTGATGGTAGCATAATTCATTAAAACCTGCTGTGAAGTAGAAGTGTGTAGATGTAATAGAAGTTGAAAAGGTATTCTTATAATCTTTTGTGTTTTTGTATTAAATCATAAGCGAAATTGCAACTATACCTGAATGCGGTTGAATGGAGGTGAAATAGGTGACGGTAAGTGTAGTTGCGGTTCGCTAATTGTTAAACAATCATATATTAGTTGCGGTTCTCGTATTGCAGTCGTGTAAATTATCATGATTTGAATATCTTTTTATGTAGTCCAACTCTGTTTCTCGGGTTTATATAATTTCCATTATGCTTGATTTTACTCGAGTCTTCCCCATTCTTACATGCATATGACATTCGCGACTCAGTTTCCTTATGGGTTAAACTTTTTGTGTTGATCAGTTCTTTATCAAAGATGTGCTACGAATTAACTTCTGCCTAGTGGTACCAATAATCAAAGGCGCTTTCGTCAACACTAGGTTGTGGACTCATGTCTCATTATAGATGTGCGTAGTTATTTAATGAACAAAGAATCAACTGTCTCTCTCTCTAGACATTTTTGAACCGAACGCCTCGAACAAAATACTCGACCCTAATGAACATTACATTTTAAACAAATTCTTGGCCTAGAATCTCATAATATATTCAACATCTACATGATAGCATAAAATGGCAAAATCAGGAACAAATATTTGGGCTCCATATCAATCCAGTTCACATAACTAAATGAATGCATTCACAGCTAGCTATATCCTAAAGAAGGTTCCATCGTCTGAGCTTTGTATCTCGGTCGCAAAAGCACACGATTCAAGAAGTGACCTGGATCCAACAATACGTAGACCTTTCAACAAAGAAATGCTTTGGGGAAGATGACTTATGGCTGTAGATGTCACATTTAACTCTTCTAAACATCCGAAACATCCAAGTTCCTCAGGCAATTTCTTAACTTTATAACATGAGTTGAGACAAAAATATCTTAGACGTTTCATCTTACAAATGCTCTCTGGGATATTGTCTAGAATATCACACTGTATTAGGATTAGGATCTCCAAACATTCTAGTTCTCCAATGTCCTCAGGTAAATCCCAAAGAAACTGACATTGCTCAAGTTTGAAATATTTCAGACGTTTCAACATACAGATGCTATCCGGAAGATGAATAATCCATACTTTTGACAAAGTTAGCTTCTCTAAACATTCTAACTGGCCAAGATCATTTGGCAACTTCTCAATTAGCCAAGAACCTCGGAATTTGAGAGACTTCAGATGTTTTAACATGCAAATACTATCAGGTAGATGTTTTAGGTGTCTGCACATCAAATGTAGCTTCTCTAAACATTTTATATGGCCAAGATCCTCTGGCAATTTCTCGAGATGCCTACACTTTTTAAGCTTGAGAGATTTCAGATTTTTCAGCATACAAATGCTATCCGGAAGATGATTAATATTTGTATGGAACAAACTTAATTTCTCTAAACATCCTATATGACCAAGGTCTTGTGGTAAGCTCTCTAGTTGATGACAAGATACAAGCTCAAGAGATCTAAGATTTTTTGACATACAAATACTATCTGGAAGATATCTAACCCGTGTAGACGACAAACTTAGCTCCTCTAAACTATTTAAATGGCCAATGTCCTCGGGCACCTCCGTAATACTCCTCTCTAGTTTAATCTTTCTCAAATTTTGTAAAGTGCAAGTATTTTGTGAAAAAAGTTTTGCGCAAGATTGGATTTGTAGAGAAAGAAACTTGTAAAGCTTTCCAACCGATGAGGTGAGTTCCTTATAGTAACACGTAACCTCAATCTTGTTCTTATGACCTTCAAATTCTTGAGGTACTTCTTCAGGAGACTCCCCAAACAAGTGTAACACAGAAGAGGTGAGAACTTTGAACCTTGATTGGGACTCCCCAATCAGATGCAACTCAAGTAAAGAGGGAACCTCAAGTGATTCCCACCTTCTCATAAACAAAACTGATAAGAATCTTGAACAACCACCTAAGTCCAAGAATATAAGCTTTTGCAGGCATCCAATAGGTGCATGTAGTTCTACCAAATCTTCACATCCTTGAAGAAGTAACATCTCGAGATTCGGGGTCAGGGCAAGGTTGAGGGTCTTCAGCTTTGACTCACTCATGTTAAGGAATCTGAGCTTGTCAAGAGCCTATAGGAACAAAGAAAAGAAGATAAATATTGGTAATACAACAAACCAATCGATCTCTAAGATTATAACAAATTGTGAAAATTAACCAAATCACTAATTGTTCTACCTTTCTTTCTCCTCCTTCCCATAATTCTGTGATCTTACTTTCGCGCATCACAAGCGTAACAAGATTATTTGCTTGAAATGTTTTAGGCAAAGACTGAAAAGGGTAGTAGTCCCAAAAAAGATACCGCAAAGCATTAGGAAGGTATTGGCTAACTTCATCCATCTTTACATCACCAAAAGAAGAAGAATTGTCTAAAATAGAGTCCATCCAAAGATATCTAAGTCTCTTCATGTTTCTAAGACCTTTCATAACAATTTCAAGATTGACTTGCGTTCCAAACACTTCTATGCATTTTATGTCTTCAGTACCCTGTAATGTAAGAATAATGCACATAAAACTTGTGTCACTTGTAATCAATAGTTTCAACTATCTTACAAGTAAAATCGATTCTTACCAAGTCATTAGCCAATATTTCCTCAACTTCTTCATGAATCCACAATCGGCTATGTCTCCAAGGCTGATCTGGATGCAAACGACGAACAATATTCCTGCCCATTTCTGTAATAAGGTCATGTATTTCCAACATTGCATCGTCACGAATAGTTATAAGAGATTTTTGCTCAAGAACTCTTAAACCATTTCTAGCGTGAAACCCGCAACTTTCAAGCATAATGACTGCTTCATCCTTACCCCACTTCTGCAATAAGCACACAACATCTAGGAATATTTCCTTGTAATCATCCTCCAGGGCAATATAGCTGAGTTCTAATATTTTAAGAGTTTCCTTCTCTGGAATTGTTTGAAGTCTTTCTAGAGCATCTTTCCACAGACTTGTGTTTTTACCACATAGGAATGAGCCCAAAACTTTGATGGTTAAGGGAAGACCAGCAGCATAGCGTACAACTTCGAGAGACAACTCTTTATAACCTTGAACTGGAATCTCTCTCCCAAATGCATACCTACTGAAGAGACGCATAGCTTCCTCACCGGTTAGTAAACTGACATTATGAATCCACTTCACCCCGTGTGCTACAAGCACTTGCTCATCTCTTGTAGTGATTATAATTCGACTTCCTGACTTAAACCAATTACACGCACCAGCCAATGCCTCAAGCTGGTTTAGATGATCTATATCATCTAGAACGACAAGTACCTTTCTACTAGGCAGTCTCTTTTTCATGGTGGCTTTTCCGTCATGAACGCTGCCTACAAGGATGCCTTGGTTATATAATACGTCAGAAAGTATTTGTTTCTGCAATAACTGCAAACCGGACGTCTTTGATACTACACTGACTTTATCAACAAAGCTTGCACCATCAAAATATTTTTTTAGTTTATCAAATATAGCTCTAGCTAACGTGGTCTTCCCACCACCTCCGATCCCCTTGATCCCTATCATACGAACATCATCCAAGTCAGTTCCTATAGATGATTCTAATTCGCCTATTCGGTGCTCCATGCCTACTAACTTCTCGTCAACAATTGAATCAATGGATCGTAGCTCCAGTGAAACTGTGTCAACAATTTTACTAATGAGTTTAGCTTCATCCTGCCTGTAGAATAAATAATACTTTCTTAACTTGCTGAAAATCCCACATGAACAAGTAGATTCAGGTCTATAACATAAAATTTGTAACATGTAATAAATATCATATCTAATCTTTCAACAAGACTCATTTCTTAGTTAGAATTTGATGATATACTATGAGATGCCATTGAATACTATGTTTGAAAATATATGTTTAGATCACGCGTTGTAGAGATTCCATGCTTAAATGTATATTAGGAATAAGCATAACTTAAAATACTGTGTATATACGAAGTATTATGATATGAAAATTTTACCCGTTAGGAGTGTTCTTCAACTCCCACCCAGCTAGATTCGCTGCTTCTATCAGAGCTTCTTTCCATTTCCCAGCAGCCTCACCCTTTATATGTTTAGCAAAGGCTGCTCCAACTACCCCACTTTGCTTCCGAATTTGCGTTGGTTCCACATCATAAAAGATGGGGTAAGCAGTGTGCTCAGTCGTCTTCTCACACTCCATAATCTTCACAAGTTCGTCCAAACACCAAGACGAGGATGCATAGTTCTTGGAGAAAACAATAATGTAGAATTTTGAGTCTTCAATGGATTTCATGAGTTCATCGTATATCCTTTTTCCTTTCACGATCTCCTCATCATCCTTGTAAGTGTCAATACCTTGCTGCTCAAGTGCATCATAAAGATTATCAACAAAGTTCTCACGCGTGTCTTCACCTCTAAAACTTAAAAATACATCATACTTAAAACACTTCTCAACGGATGAGGTAGAAGAAGCCATTGCTCGTAATGTGGACGTGAGGATAAAGTTTGGAAAAAAAATTATTGTGCAACAGAAACTCTCATTGATAAAACCGTCAGATAAATAAATGTTTGTTTGAAGAATCGTCGCATTAGGTAAAAACAAAAGCAAAGAAAAAGAGCTACAAGACACAAATTGTTTTATGGGTAAATTACACTGTTGGTCCCCAAACTCCACCCTATTTGCGGATGTAGTCCCCCGTTTCAAAAATCGGTAGAAATAGTCCCAAAAGTGGTCATTTTGGTGCGTGTTTGGTCCCAAGGGATGAATGGTCGTTAAGTCGCTTCGTTAGTGATGAGTATTATAGTAATTTCGCATAAAAACTGTGTTACACCGTTGGTCCCTTGTACAATTTCAATTTCTAACAACAATCTTTGTTACAATTTCAACAACAATCTTTTCATTAGAAGACCACACCATCACCATGGTGACTGAATAATGAAAAGATTGTTGTTGAAATTGTAACAAAGATTGTTGTTGAAATTGAAATTGTACAAGGGACCAACGGTGTACAAGGGACCAACGGTATAATCATGGTCCCTAAACCATGGTGACTGATTATATTTTCGGCAAGAGTGATCATAGATCTTGTTTAGCTCTAAAGTCTAAATGTTAAGCTTAGGTTTTAATGGGTTTTGATTTTCAAGTTCGAATGGTTATTGTGTTTTTTTATATTGTGGATCTGGAAATTTTTGATATGTTAGAACTTGGAAAAGGGAGAGTTACATAAGAAAAAGAAAGATCAAAATAAAATACAGTAGAATTTAATGCATGTATAGAAAGTGAAAAGTGATAAACCTAATGATGATATAGTAATTAAGGTTAAATCAAAGTGTATATTTAAAGAACTTTGTTTTTAATAAGAATGCAAACGTATTACAGTAGTATATAGCCTAATTATCACACATGCTAAGGCAATAATCCTTTCTTTACTCCATCTGTCCATCACATGAACTATCTATGATACACGTGTAAAAAGGTGTCTAATTATTATGGAATTTTAAAAAAAGCAACCTAAAAAAAGAGCTACTAAATACACCAATATTTAACATGGTCAACACATTGAAAACCGAAAGTCAGTATTTATTATCAACTTTTTAATATTGAAAAACTAAAAAGATTAGACAACTTTATTGGAAAAGAAAATGACATTGAAATAAGCGTTGAAATACTAGTACTATATCACTTTTACTCATTCTCTTCATATTATCAGTCACTATTTCACAAACAAGCTTTTGCACTAATTTATATATGCAACTTAGTTCACACATCCTGTTCATGCACTTCTTCTACGGCCAACCACCATGTCGTCGGAAAGCACTACCAGGAACCACGATCGTCTTCTTCCATGTCGCCGGAAATACCACTGGAAACCACCACCGTCATGTCAGACGGTTACATCTATGTCACCGGCAAAAACCATTTTTTTTTAGTTTCATGTGGGTTGATCTTTAATTTTTTAAGATTTACGTATTTAGCTTGTATAATTTGTTGAATGTATTTATTTTGGCTTTTTTTTATTTTAAGTGTTAGTTCGATCTATGCAGTTTGTAAAATATTTAAGACAATGTTGGATATGAAAAATGTAATAGAGATGGTGATGGTAAATTGATAATGACAGAGAAAATAGGAGTAATTAATATAGATGATAAAAAAATGATTTTCATTAATTATCTAATTATTGTGTAGTTAATATGGTATGACCAGAGGAAAAGTTTGATGTATTTAGAACACCCTTAAAAAACGAACGGGACGAGACATTGAGACAACCCCACATGGTGTTATTAAATGAGAAAAAGACAAAAAATCGTTTAAGGGACCAATGGTGTAAGTGAAAAAAGACAAAAAAAATCTCTCACTAAGTGTTACTGTTTAAGATTATGAGTTAGGGACCAATAGTGAAATGACAAAATTTTAAAATTATTAAAATGCCCATCGTTGAAAAGTCAAACTAACACACGTTACGTATAACGAGGCTCGAGGGACCAAACAGGTAACAATAGTGACAAAAAAGTCCTAACGACATCGACCCTCGTTATCTAGGGACTGAATCCGCAATCGGGCCTAACCATAGGGACGAACGGTGTAATTTACCCTTGTTTTATTGAATAAGAGTTAATTGCATAATTGGTCCCTGTGGTCGTCCGGATTTAACGAAAATGATCCCTCAAACTTTTTTTGTAACGAAAATGATCCCCATGGTTGTGAAACATAACGGGTTTGATCCCTATAGGAACCAAATCCGTTATGGGTCATGGGGACCAAAACCGTTATGAATCCTCTTACCACAGGGACCAAACCCGTTATGTTTCACAACCATGAGGACCATTTTCGTTACAAAAAAGTTTGAGGGACCATTTTCGTTAAATCCAGACGATCACAGGGACCATTTATGCAATTAACTCATTGAATAATAAAAAGGCCAGCACATTTTTGCATATTACATTTTCATATTGATTCTGTTATTAATTGCAAGAGACTACATGCTAGTGATTTTAATTTCTAGCAAGCCATGGGGGTTCTCTAAAATGAAAACGATTATCCACCCATCTCAACTCGTATAAAAAATAAATTGTTATTTAAAGATATTCAATCATTACACTGTGTACTAATAAAATATCATCTGTACATTTCAAATATCTTTTTCAGTGTTTGTAACATGAGATTGCGCACTCGTCTTGAGACAACTTAAATCTGAACAATGGAGGGTTTTATTGTGCTGTTTGGGCGATTTGAAAGTGGCGAAATAAGGTTGTTTTTGCTCGCCTCTTCTGATGACGTCAAAAATGAAGATACTTTTCCCTCTATTCAGTGGCGGAGCTAAGATCAAATTTCTAAGAGGGTCGAAAGGTAGTTCATGAAACTTAAGAGGGCCACATCATAACTCATTAAGATAGTTTAAGGTTTATAACATAATTTATGCATTAGTACAAGGGTATATATTGTAAACATGACAAATCTTAGGAGGGCCATAGCCCTTCCTAGTCTACACTTGGCTCCGCCCATGCCTCTATTTAAAGGTTATCGAAGTTGTGGATCTCAGTTAGATGCAAGCGTGCCTCTTTGGATTGAAGCAGATGGATTCATAATCTGAGATCAATTTTTGGATCGTGGCTAGTTAGTTTGTTTTGTCCTTGACCTTGGTTTGCTTTGGTGTTCTTTTCGTTATGTTTTTGACTTTTTTTCTTTGTACGGTTTGTATTTGTTGCTGATCCGTGAAGCTATGTTTCAGTTTTTAATATTGTCCCAGCCTTTAAAAAAAAAACGAACCCTTATGTCTTCAAGCATAATATATGTTCGTCCGGTAATTTTATATGAATAATTAGTTTGGAATGCAAAGTATGACGACTCATATTTCAAAAGGCTTTTTAGTCAGCTTGAAGGGGTCATCCTTGTCTACACTTAGCTAAAACAAGTACTAACAACTGATTAAATATATCGTGTGGGGACTAAAATCTAAGTAAAAAATAATTTAAAATAAGAAGAGGTGAATAGTGACTCTAACCATTAAGATGCAACAATTTAAACTAGATGCACATTTATTCATTTTAATACACTTCTTTGAGTTTGAAAAGTTATTTTAAAGTGCAAATTGTGCAAAATAATTTTGTGATTCCATCACATGTGTGGATGAATAAAATAAAAGAGAAATCATGAATGCATCTAATATACGTGTATGCATCTAATTAAAGGCTAGATAACATATTATGATGCATCTAAAATAATATGGATGCATTTTGTTTTGGCCAATGCATGCGGTTATAGTTACTTCTCATCATTCTCACTGTACATACAAAATAAAATAATAAAAGAGCAAACTGCAATATACATCACCGTACAAGCAAAAAGACGAACCACCCCTCTTGTCAGAACCTCTTTAGTAGATAGCGGAATTTTTTTTCGTCGTGCGTCCCTAAGGTTGTATAAAGTCTAATAATGTTTATTGACGAATAAATGTATGCATCTTAACTTTTCTAACAAAATTGTATTATGTCTTTTTTTGTTCTACTACGAGGAGTTACCACCGTCTTTGACGAGTGGACTAATCTCCCGCGAAAATTTGCATAGGTATCTCGACGGGCAGCATCCCTCCTATATCTTTGGAGTTCACTCATAAAATAATATTGATTTCAGTTTCTTCTCCGGGCCGAACATAGGCCCATTAGGCCAACGCTCGAGCTACTATTCGGTTTTTTTCAGTTTTCGAGTCGAGCACAATCAATTTTTTGAGATTTGAGATCCTCTTCAACAGGTGAGACTTGATTCTTTACGTGACAATTGAATTATTGATAATCTCTCTAAATTCCACCAATCATTTTTAAAATTAACCTATCAAATCATTTGATACATTTTTATGCATGATTAACAGAAATAACAATCATTTTTCTTATAAAAAAGCACACTTCTCTTCTTTCTTTTCCTTTTTTTCTTTTATGTTAAGCGGGGATCTCGTATTATCCTAAAAATATGGTTAGCCTAATCTATCCAATCTTCCAATCCATTAAAACAACATACATGAAGTTCTCGCTTCCTAAGAACCATCTAATTTGATGCCAACAAAACTGAGTTAGTTATACTGTTGGCAAATTTCCGGCAAGCCACATCCATTATTAACAATTTTTAATTCTTCATGTTTGAATTTTGTTGGAGATTTTGGGCCTGTTTGGCAGTAGCTTTTTTGAAGCTTTTTGTAGAGCTGTAAGCTTTTTGTTATAAAAATAATCTCTTCCTGAATAAATAGCTTTGTTTGGATGCATCAACTTTAAGCTTTTATTTTAAACAAGTAGCTCTTAAATAAAAAGATGATTGATGAAGCTTTTAAAATTGTTAGGAGTTGTTAAGTCTGTAAATTAATGATATACCGTCCAACGATAATATAATCTATTTAAATATGTCATTTTAAGTCATTTTAAATCTTATAATTATAGTCAACAGCTAATATACCAAACACTTTTATTGAAAAAATAGTTCATGTTAACAACTTTACACTTTACAGCTTACAGTTTACAACTTATAGCATACAGCTTACAACTAGTTTTGCCATCTAACAATCTTCAACCAACCTAAAGCTTAGAGCAAAATTGATCAAAGAGTTCACAAGAAAAGTCAGATATATCAAGATCACAAGATTATCGACAAAAGAAATGAACAAGATGCACACAATATATACTCTCGAACCTCCTTTTTATTAATAACCAATAAAGGATTTCATATTATCTTTGCTTGTCTTGCACACCAAACAATAGTTAGTTTAAGTTTAATCCTAACTCTATTTAGCTAAACACAATTAATTCTTATACATAGACTGATTACACTTTAGCCGACTAAAAATTATTAATATATCATAACAAAACAGTTGTAATTTATATTCCTCAAAGTAGTTGTAAACTACAATGTCGGTATAGATGCAATACTTTGTTTAGCTGGGACGATTGGTATAAAAATCCGTCTCTTATTTCTTTGTAATTTCTAGCTCCTTGCTAGTATTTCTTAATAAAAGTCGCCGTTCAAAAAAAAAACAATTATATTAGAAACTACAATGAAAAAATATGTCTACAAGCTTGCAAGAGAGAATATTTGAAAGAGTCGTTATTAACAAAGAATGAATATACTAACACGTAAAGCATTTCTGCCTGAACGAACTATAAAGAAAGAGAGATTTTGTTTGACACATTTAGCATTATATGTTTCGTGTATAAGGGATGAGCAAAAGAACCAAGAACCGGACCCGGAACCAAGAAGAACTGAACTGGAACTAGAACCGTAGGTTCCAGTTCCGGTTCTTGAATTTGACATTTTTTGGTTCTTGGTTCTTGGGTCGGTTCGGTTCGGTTCCACCGGTTCTCGGTTCCAGAACCAATACCCAATTATTCTAAAAACATGTCATTTTTCTCATACTTAAGTTATACGTATCATAAAAAACCCCTATAGAACTCGCTTGTCAATGCCGATTGTGGAAGCTTTGACTTGCACCCAAGATTGGGTGAGAAAGTCGAGAACGCGAATCAATTGGGATGATGTTGAAGATCTAATTAAAGACGATGAGATTGTGAAAGATATGGAAGAGAAATTAGAGAAACTAACCGGAACAGATAAAGAGAAACAAATGATAGAAATATAAACGGTTCTAGTTATTTTGTTAGACAAAATTTTGAAGTTTATTTGAACTTGTGCTCTGTTTGTATAATGTTATTGCTTTTAACGTAAATGGTTGCAAATGCTTAAAAAAACATTCTTGTGCTTCTAATTGGCTTATTTCATTAGTGCATCTTCTCGATAAGGATTGAAGTTAATAGTGTAATATGGGAGAGACACTATCTATTGATGTCAATATATTAAAGGAACAGGGTAGCATATCTATGTATAGACACTATATATCAAACATAAGGAGATAAAAAAATATATGAACTAGAAGCGTACAGTTATGCTTGTTATACATGAACTGATGAACATTAGTAGTATTCCCTAAAGGATAACAATGCAAAGAACGTTAGTAATATGAGTTTTTTTTCTTCCAGAAAATCGGTTCTTTTGCGGGTAGACCCAAAGAACCGGAACCGAAACTGAACCAGAACCGGAACCGAAAAATATTTTTGGTTCGGTTCTCGGTTCCTACTTTTCTGAAAATTTCGGTTCTCGAATCCATCAGTTCCGGTTCTAGTTCCACCGGTTCCAGACCCATGCTCATCCCGGGTCGTATCCAAAGAACTTGTAACGTACTATCTTACCTAAACACTTTGGAACAAGGGTTTTACTAATATTACGAGAGAACCATATTGGGTGTGAATAATCCACTAGAAACTGTCTTCGAAAAATCATGTTTCAATGTCAAATTGGTATATTATTACACATGACTCAGATAGACATTTTGCTGAAGTCGTCGTCAACAACAACACCACACTCAATTCTGCTGGAGGAAGGCATGTGGGAGGTGAAATGTAAACAGATCATACCCCTACCTCAGGATAAAACTCGGGAGTAAAGAGATTGCTTTCAAGGAGACCTCCGACCGATGTAAGTGTGCAAGTGAGCAATAACAAGGACAAGACATATATCGAAACAACGACGAAAAGCCATCATAGAAGCAAACAAGCATAGAAGCAAACGAGCATACAAGCAAAGACCAACCTAAAATCATATTGAAACCAATCATACAAACATACAAACAAACGACAATAAGAAAACTAAAACACGATACTGAAACACAAAGACGAGAAGCAAGCAAACAAGCATACAAATGAAAAAAGGCATATAAGCGACAAAGAACAAAGCGGAAAAAGGACAAAACACATAGACGTAGACTCCACAATAGAACACCAAAACATAACAGAATAGTTAAAGCGCAAAAGAGACAAAGGGGATACGAGCAAACGCAAACAAATACAAAGCATAAAAGCAAAAAAGCAAGAGCAACCTGTGTTTAAAAAAGCGCGCTTGATACGCGCCTGAGGCAGATGCACTACCCTATTGCATCAGACACCCTGTTGCATTGTGATTACGGGATGCGTGGTGAGGCGCACGCATCAGCTAATGCGTGCATCGACGCTTTTTTGCGCATCAAATACTTGGGCTTTATAAAGTAAAATTGGTCTTACTAATGTGTATTGGGCCTACTTCTAATGGGTTTTACTTTCAATGAGGAGCTTGGGCTTGATGTTGATGATGACGAGGATGATGAAAATGACTTCTAGTCTAGTTTTAGAGGAGTTAGAGACACAAACCTTTCAATTGATGCTTTTGATTTGCTTTTAATTATTTAAAAAGATAACACTTATGATTTTTTTTCAACTATTTATGTATTTTAGCGATATAAAATCGTTAACTATGAAAATGCATGGTATCTTTTGATAGTAATGTGGTATTATTGTGTTTTGTGCACTATATATAACTTACAAGTTTTATTTTATAAAGTGTCACCCCGGATACGTGATGCGCACACTTTCGCCTCGACACCTCGCGCCTCGGCTTCTTGACCCTTATTGCATCGACGCGCATCACGCTTTTTAAAATCGAGCAACTAAAAAAGAAGTCACTAGGCAAAAATAAAACCAATATACTATATGGTCTTCACGGTTCAAAACTGCTATATAGATTCTTATCATTCTAGCATATATATTACGTCCCACATAAACAGAATCATATTTTTGCATATACGTCCCATAACAACATGAAAACTATACTACATTGTATTTGGTTGTCTGTCTTGATGTTGTTAAATATATATTTTTGCATGGTTCGCAAGATTCACTATTTGATTTTTATTATAGGATATACTTACATATATAGTTATATGTTTGAGCATGTTCTTTACTCTGCTAATCATCATTGTTAAGGATGATGAAATCGCGCAAGGTATAACGCATTTAAGCATTACAGATAACTATGAAAACAAGTGACGTGCACAACACCGCGGTGGTATAACGCGAGATAATAATACGTACACTTGAACTAAAAATATGATACACCCTCTTATGAAAACGTACCATATCTAAAACTGGCGACTGTAATAAGAAAAATACAATACCATATTTCTAACCAATTTACTTACGTAGTAATGAAATTGAACAAATATGGAAGTGATAGTTGCTTGAGTTAGTTAGCGTGGCCATTTTGCATGAAAGGGAAGTTAGTGGACCCCACTTTGATTAAGAATGAAATGAAGTTAACAAAAATAACCAATTTGCAGCTCCCCAACTAACATACTTTGGTGAGTGGTTGCAAAATGTGTGATCAGCTCATCTCTTATTTACGTAAATGCCACCCACTCCATCTCATTTGTAAATATGATTTATCTGTATTCTTGTAAGAAATTGTTGATATTGATTCAACATGTATTAATACAAATAATGTCTAAAAATGTTATTTATTTTTTTTGACTTCTTTACATTTTAATAATTACAAAATCTAAACTCATTAAACATAACTCTTTTTTATAGAATCAAAAATGCTTCGTAGACGCATAAGGATAAATTCGACGGAATAAACGCTCCCCCTTAATGTGTGCTCCCCCTCGTATGAGGGCACCAAGGAATCAAGTTATGGTGACTTTGCTACAAAACCGAGTTAGAAAAAGAAAACAACAACAACAACATACCCAATCCAGCCGAAGCAGGGTATGGGGGAGGTAGAATGTAGACAGATCCTACCCCTACTCTCGGGTAAACCCGAAAGTAGAGAGACTGCTTCCAGAGAGACCACCGGCACGTGGGAGTGTGCTAGTGAAGAAGAAAGCATGAGCGAGAAGCACGAAAAGAGGATAAAAGGACCGACATATACGAACAACCATAGAAGCAAATCGCATAGACAAAAGGCAAACACACGAATCAAATAAGCAAAAGAAAAAGCCCAAAACAGCACACACACAAAGGGGCAAGGTCAAGAAATGCGAACCAGCAAACTAAACAGGCATACACGCAACGACAAACTAACAATGGCAAGAGGAAGACATAAAAGCAAAGCCACCAAGAAGCAAAAAAAAAGCCAAGCAAACAAGCAACAAAACCAACAGGCAAAAACAATCAGGCATAAAGCATAAAAGAAAAGAAGCTAAGGCAGCGTAAACAAAGAAAGGTCACAACCTAAGGGGGCCTAGACCTATGGGCAAAACAAACGGCACAAGACAAGCTATAAAAAACCGCAAGGGGGAGGCTACTAAAGGCACCTAAACCATCTAAACTCAAAAACTACCCCAACCCCACCAAGAGCAAAAGCAACGCATAACCTACTCCAGTGCCTAAAAAATTCTACCCGCCTATACTAATTCTATCTCTCCACGCGCTCATATCTGAGGTCATGTCCTCGGACAAGAGAAGCTCTTTCATGTCCTGCTTAAGTCTATCCTCCCATCTAAGTTTTGGTCTACCCTTTCTTCTCAAGCCGTCAACCAAGAGGGCTTCAACTCTCCTAACTGACGTTGTTTGTAGTCTCCTCTTGACATGACCAAACCATCTCAGCATTCCTTCCCTCATCTTGTGGATGATGGATTCGACCTCAAGTTCTGCTCTATCATGTCTAACATGGTTTTACCACACGTCCACCTCAGCATTCTCAATTCTGCCACTTCCACCTTATTTGCTTGGGCTTTCGTGATCGGCCAACACTCTGACCCATACAGCATAGCTGGTCTGATAGCTACCCTATAAAAATTTCCCTTTAACTTTAAGTGACTCTCTTATCACATAGAACTCCTGATGCTGCCCTCCATCTCGTCCAACCTGTTCTAATACGGTGAGTTACGTCATCATCAATCCTCCCCGATCTATGTATCACCGATCTCAAGTATCTAAATGACTCCTTTGGCTGAAGGATCTTGTCTCCGATACGAGTTAGAAAAAGAAAACGAGTACACGATATATATTTCTAACGATTAGCAATTGTAAAAAAAATATTTAAGCATGGATATCCAATTTAGATGACACAAATTTATATTTGTGTCACCCAAGCATCTCAATACAATAAATTAATCATAAGAACATTTGCAACATCTAAAAGGAATGACAACTAGTAACTATATAAGGCAATAGTTAACACACTTAAAATCATAAAACCAAAGTCCATTCATTAAAGATAAATATTGTGTATGAAACACAATAATACAACATGCATTAAAAATTGAAAACTACAATTTTCCTAAAACTTTTTGAAGGCCATAGATCTTGCTTGCAAAAGGGTATGTGAAATTTTTATTGAAAGCGAGAAATACTAAACGTGTATTATGTCTAGTTTGTTGTTGGTGGTGAGTTTGGTGCGAAAGTAGTGGTTGGTGGATAATTCTTAGGAATTTGGAGTGGTGGTTGTGGTCGAGTTAGGAGAAATTCAATCCAATTGAGATCTTCTCTTATGGTCAAGAATTGAGTTTGGTTGTAGCGACAACACGAACAATAACCTACATGATGTTCAGCTTGGTCTAAATTGATGGTATGAGGCATAGTTGGTGTTGGTGATGGGTTTGAGTTGTGGTTTGAAAAGTGCATTTGCTAAAAGATTTCAAAGGACTTGACGTCACTATCACTCGACGAACTTATTTCTTCATCACTAGATTCTTTTTTAGACTTTAAGGCAAGAGATCTACTTTGTTCTTTTTTACCGTTGACTATTTCAGAGTCTTTCTTTATTATTACTTCGTACACTTTCAAGTTACTGATAAGTTCGTCGAGTGATAGTGACGTCAAGTCCTTTGAAATCTTTTAGCAATGCACCTTTCAAACCATAACCCAAACCCATCACCAACACCAACTATGCCTCATACTATCAATTTAGACCAAGTTGAACATCATTTAGGTTATTGTCCATGTTGTCGCTACAACCAAACTCAATTCTTTGCCATAAGATAAGATCTTAATTGGATTGAATTTCTCCTAACTCGATCACAACCTCCACTCCAAATTCTTAGGAATTATTCACCAACCACCACTTTCGCACCAAACTCACCACCAACAACAAACTAGACATAATACATGTTTAGTATTTCTCGCTTTCAATAAAAATTTGGCATACCCTGTTGCAAGCAAGATCTATGGCATTCAAGAAGTTTTAAGACATTTGTAGTTTTCAATTTTTAATGCATGTTGTATTATTGTGTTTCATACACAATATTTACCTTTAGGGTTTTGTTAACCACAACCTTATGGCTTGTGTATAAGGCTTAACATTTTGTAAAAATAGCATTTAATGAAGTCATTATTTCTATATTTATACATATTTAATGATTATAATTATAGAAAATATTGTTAAACAAGGAATATTTGAAGTTAATTAATGGTTGATTTTTCAATTAAGATAAGCTTATACACAAGTTGTGGTTAGTAGAACCCTTATCTTTAATG
This sequence comes from Tanacetum coccineum, assembly GCA_026074375.1. Lineage (NCBI taxonomy): Eukaryota > Viridiplantae > Streptophyta > Magnoliopsida > Asterales > Asteraceae > Tanacetum > Tanacetum coccineum. Next base: position 18,879 of record BQNB010026102.1, read on the forward strand.
AATGGACTTTAGTTTTATGATTTTAAATGTGTTAACTATTGCCTTATATAGTTACTATTAGTCACTCCTTTTAGATGTTGCAAACGTTCTTATGATTAATTTATTATATTGAGTTGCTTGGGTGACACAAATATAAATTTGTGTCATCTAAATTGGATATCCATGCTTAAATAATTTTTTACAATTGCTAATCATTAGAAATATATATCGTGTACTCGTTTTCTTTTTCTAACTCGGTTTTGTAGCAAAGTCATCATAGCTCGATTCTTTGGTGCCCTCAAACGAGGGGGAGCACACATCAAGGAGGAGCGTTTATTCTGTCGAATTTATCCTTATGCATCGACGAAACCTTTTTGATTCTACAAAAATGGGGAGAAATGAAATAGAACTCACTAAAAACTTGTTTAAAAATAATTTTACGTTTAATGAGTTTAGATTTTGTAATAATCAAAAAGGGGGAGATTGTTAATACAAATAATGTCTAAAAACGTTATTTATATTTTCTGACTTCTCTACGTTTTGATAATCACACAATGTAAAAACGATCTACGTAAAATTAAACGTAAACAAGTTGTTAGTCATAAAATTTTATTTCGACATTAATCACTTAAGGTATGAATAAATAAATGCTAAACTAATTTAATGATCAAAGGTATTTAAATTTTATCTTAAACCTTACATTTTTTATAAAATGTAATAATATTTTTACAAAATATTTTTGTACTTATAAGAAATTTTTTAATTAAAAATAAATTTTGAATTCAAAATTTTCCCAAAAAAACGGATAAAAACTGCCCCTGAAATTACCTCCCCAAGAAAGAACAAAATGGGAGCGTCCTACAGGGGCCGCCCCCCTGATAGGTATGGGCGGCCCTCTGATTGATAAGGGGGGCGGCCATGTGAAACGTCTCCCAGCTTTGCCTGTAAATATTGGACTGTTCCCACAGATTTTTCACCTTTTTGCACCTTTATTTTCTCAGTTTTAAATCAGCAAACGTGTCTCTAATCATTCCAAACTTTTGAGCATTCAATTAACATAAGCATTTGTTTCCAAGTGATTCAATCTTTCCTCTCTAAGTGCAAGAGAAGAATACTCGTAATCGATAAGATACAAGTATTGTAGTTTAGTTTGTCTCTACGTAATATAGTTACGATTGTGATGTTTATTGTAATTCAATCATCTCCTGTATTCTTGTGTAATTGTTAGATCGAGTAGATCATGTAAGTATTTAGGTGATTAAATACTTGTGAGGGTGGTTAGTATTTTAGGCCTCAAAATACAAGTGTAAGTGGTAGATCGGTTCTAGCTAAGATTAGAACTTGACATTTGGCTTAGTGTCAGAAATTGGTGTAAGATACTTATGTACGGTGTTATTCGCCTAAAGGGAGCTTGTTGACATAGTGAAGAGAAGTCTCGAGTTGGGTACTCGAGGAGTGGAGTAAGGCGAAAAGGAGCTTCATTACCGAACCACTATAAATCCTTGTGTTGTAGTTTGATCTTTCTAACTCTTTCCTTTTATCATGTAAACTAATATTGTGTTGATAGCTTTATTTATTTACTTGTCTCAATTGTTCATATTGTGTGCACTTTGATATTACTTAAACCCGAATCTAAAATTTTATATAAACGATAATTCAAATTCCAAAAAGTGATAAACTATTCAACCCCTCTTCTAGTTTCCACATACTTGTAGGTTCAGATGCAAACTATTGATGTGTTAAAAAAAGGTTTAAAAAGGTTATACGAACTATTAACCTAAGGGCTATCATTAAGCTTATTGTGTTTAAAAACATTTCTAGATATAGCTTCACTAGATATTTAAACATACTTTTTGTTAAAACTCTTTTACCTTCATTATATGTGTTAAAAATACATATTCGTGCATGAAAATGCTTTTTTGGGTAAAGGGTTGCCCCGGTTAAGTATATTAAAACCAAAAAAGTTAAGTACAAATGGAATGTGGCAGAAGTACCACATTAACCTCAAGATAAACAGCTTGATAAACATCTAAACTAGAGCTTATGACATACCATAAACTCTTCAACTCTAGAGATAACTAATTGCAACTAGAACACGTGACTCAACTAAACAAGCTAACCACCAGCAGCCGTGAAAGAGGAACTTCCACTAGCTTTTGTGTTTTGAATTAAGTTAGCCGATTCATCATACATATTTTAAACATCTTCTTCATCATTTAAGGCAGAAAAAGAATTATACATGGAGAGATTATCTTTCTTAGAAGAATTACCAATCGTCTTCAACATAGATGCCGATTGAGATGTATTACCCACATTAGTAACTCCCTTCTTTGGTGCACTTGTAGTTGCCTTTGGCTCATATCTAACATTTAGTTTAACCGAAGTACCAGCAAACTGACCATCGTTAGTAGACTTGGACTTACCTCTCCTCTTCTTCTTTTTACCCACCGTTTAGAAACCACCATTAGTCTTCTCAACAGTAGGAGTAACAACATTAAAAGTAGCAACAATAGGAGGACTCACCACCTTTTTAGGGCAATGTTCATGAACATGACCAAAAATCTTACATATATCACATCTGGGCGGCCTCCATTCATACTCAACACGGATGGTTTCTTTGGTGAAGCCATCCCCATAAAAATATGGAATACCAATAGTAACAACATCCACGAGATCAACCTCTGAATTAACCTCAATTAAGCACCGAGCAAAACTACTCCTACCTCACGATTCATTACACATGAAGCTTGTGTATGAATCAAACATAACAGGTTTGCCAATAAACGTAGCAATTAGACTAATACCATCCTCTTAAAAAACTTGAATAGGAACATCATGCAATTTAACCCATTTCGGAATGCGAATCAATTCTTCTTGAGCAATCTAGTATCCATCGACCATTTCTTAAGAATGATCGGATATTTACGTATCAACCAAGGACCACCCTCCAGAATAGACTCTAAACCAGTCCGAGAATCAAATTTAAAGAAAAAGAAGCCTTTGGTATTCATCATAATCCTTTTCAGCCCATGTTTCGCCCAGTTGTTCCTAGCATAGTATTCTACAACCGGAAATGCCATTCTATTTCTAATAAAGTAGCCATATAGAGTATGTTCAAAGCGAGTACTAACCTTTTTCGACAACTTTACGCAGAATAGAGATGTTAACACCATCAAATACGGGATCATCCACCAAGGTACGAAAGTTGGAATTAACTTTTGGTTGATCCTTTGCACTTGCACCCGTAGCTCCAACATAGGATGTTGACTTGGTATTGATGTCCACAGACTGAACGATGGGGTCACTAGGTATTGTGGATTCATCAACATTACGATTAATTGAATCATCTACATGTGAAACCTTACAAGGGATCACATCAGCATTATTATTATCAGCCTGAATTGATTTACATATAGTACCAGCCTAATGCATCCAAGGTTTTCATACGATCATTATTAGTCATCCCGAATAATAACTCATCATGTTTACCAGCTTTAATATCATTTATTAACTTGGGCAAGTCACCAACAGTTGTTAATGGCACTTTAAAAGTGGCAGCAACATCAATAATATATAGTCCTCGAGGCATGTTAATAGTAGTAGAAGGAGAAACCAAAGGAGAAGAGATACTCACCTTCGGACTACCATCACACGTAACACCACTACATATTAAATCCTCTCCATCAGAATAAACATTCTCAACAGCATCCATACCCCCTTTAGCTCTAGTATTCTTCATCACTGCAGAAAAAAGACAAAACCCTAAGAACACAAGTCGATCACTAGAACCACGATAGACTACGCCTTCTATCAAAACGAAAAGATCCCGAGCATATGCTAGGAATCAACAACGAACGACACAAACACAGCTAGCCGACTTCCATAGCTATAAAATACCAGGTTTAATTAGAAAATTAAGAACAAAACCCTAAAACAAAACCCTAATATGCGATTGAAAAGAAAACAAAAATCAAACCCTAACAAATCAGACCTCGAATCCTAATAAGGTTAATGTTATAGCAAAGATGTAATAACACCAATCTTTATAAGAATTAAAGCGGATTGGCAGGATCGATTAGGTTTTTCAAAAGAAATCACCATAAGGAGTCGCCATTAGAGAGGGTTTTTTTATATTATTTGGTAAGATTTATGAATATGCTTTTATAAACTAGCAAAAACCATTTCAAAAAGAGAATTTATAGTTTCTAGCAAACATTATGAGAGGAAATCATCATATGATTTGGTGATTCACATCATCCCAGGCGAATTCGTAAACAAATAACTAGCTTAAATATTTTTTTTCTGTTTAAGTGTTACAAATGATTGTGTATTAACTATACTATAGATTCAACGTGGTACATATCCTCCATCACAATTCACAAGTGATAGTACAATAACTAACAAGCTAGAACACATGCACGACACAAAAGGTGTTGGGATATGTTCATATCATAAATAAATATACGGCCGAAAATATGTGAGCCTATGGGGGCACACACATTTACACAGAGGATACGTTTATTAATGTAATTAATATATTTATCGTATATTAATTATATTAATATGTTTCACGAAATAATTAAACGGTCTTTAATTATAACGTTAGATGTTAGATTTAATCAATAAATATTAACAAGTAAAGGACTTGTTAGTACGAAAACCAAACTCGTAGGGTGTTGGTTATGACCGGTCGAACTAAAAGAGTATAAGGGAGGAAAGTGTTAATTTATGAAATCTGAGGAGGTAGTATTATGATTTGGAAACCAAGTCATTAGACTATATAATGAACCCTATTTGTTCATTAATATGTGACGACACATAATATTCCAATACATCACAAGACACAATAATATATCCCTAAAACATCTATTCGATATATGATATCCGCATGTGAACTGTTCCTTCGATATGATATTGATGTTATATACATGCATGTAAATTCTACATGCATATACATACGTAAAAGATAGAATGTCTATTCGTAATTGCGTTTGACGATGAGTTATTAAATCCTTTGAGGGTTTCGATCGTGTGACGACAAGAATCAAAACAAGAACAAAGTGTTGAGTTGTTTTATTCGTGAAGCAAGCACTAGCATTCTAGCGTATCTTAGTGACGTGTAGTGTATGCACACCATAGAAGTTATCTACTTTGGTAACTTGTTTAGTTTGCGTAGTATTCGATTCGATACACACGCGTATATTCAAGAACGGCGTTCGTTTATTGCTAAAAAGTACACATCTCTAATCTTGTTAATTATGAATTCTATACGTGTTTACTTTCCGCTGCGTACTTGTGATCTTTAATGGTTAATAGTTGTAAAAACCCAACAGTGGTATCACGAGCCATCGTGTAGAATTTGTAGTTACAAAGTAATAAAATCTGACAAATTAAGGTTTTTGATTAATTTTTAAGCCCTTTGGGCGGTTTTATGCATATAAGATTCGATATTTATGTATAAAGTTTCAATCTTTATTAGTTATAAAATTAATTAGACGAATTCCAGGTTGTATGAAATTTTATAAGATTAAAACTTGATGCGTTTACTTGTTAATTGATCAGTTTTATGTTTAAATTAATTGTTAATTCGGCATCCATGCTAAATACATGCAATTTATCATGAAGAGACATGTGATATAAATCTTGTTAATTGTTAAAGATTTATGCAAATATGATGATCAAGAATAAAACATAGACATTAAATTTGATATGGTAAGATCCACGACTTTAAAAGCTAGGGAAGACCTTGGCTATGTCTTAATGGAGCCTAAAAGTTGCTTAAATTTTATGTGCTATGTGGTATATATTTGTATATGGCTTACGCAATCGATTATATCAATGAATGTGGTCGGAGTCATTGGACGAAGGAGCCTTGTATGAATATATACATGTGTTGGGAATTACAGATTTGATGATTACAAAACCCACAAGCAGAAATGAAGAAAGAAGAAACAATGAAGACCTAATATGTAATAGTTAGTTAGCTTTATTAGTAAGCAAGGGTTTCTTGTAACCTCCCTCTACTATATAAAGAGGGTAGGCGTCTAGGTGACAGGCATCCATTTTTCATAGTAGACTTCTCCAATGAGAGTCTAGACGCTTAGAAAGCATGTTTAGTAGTTAGTTAGTTAGTTTCTTTATCATGTTTAAATAAAGAAAACCTTATTAGTAATGTTGATTGTATTCTTATTTCATATTCCGATGTGCTTAATCAATCAATGTTATTCATACCCTAGTTGAGTCCAAATTCTTGGATTTAACAATTGGTATCAGAGCCTCGTGGCTCTTGATCTAGGGTTGATAAGGTTTTCGTGTAAATTATTTTTCTGTTTTTATTAATAAAAAGGCGTATTTAATTTTAGGGTTTTTATGCAAACCCTAATTCTTCTATAGCAGCAGTCGTGGGTTGAAGAACAAGCAGGTTTCACACAAAGCAGCAGGTTACCATATCCAAAGGATCTATGTTTTCCAGAAGTGATACATCAGGTCCGTGGTCATGTTTTTGTTGGTTTATAAGGAGTTTCGAAGCATGGTGTCTACAGTAGATTCGTTCATCCAGGAACACTAGGGTTTTTCACAACTCGATCCTAATTCAGAAAAGAGGAAAGGGAGTTTGGTGCTGATGATATATTTACTCCCTAAGGTATAAACTAAACCCTAATTTATCTAAGGCTTCACACGATTTGCAAGAAGCTGTCGTTAGGTCTATTTATATGGGTTTATGTAACTCTGAACACATGATGTTTTGGAGCTGAATCTGAGTACATGTAAGCATGTTCATTTGTTCTGGTCACACTCGGTAATTCCTACTGGTCACTTGGTTCTTGCTGGTTTCATTATGTTCCTGCTGGTTGTTGGTCTCGGTTTCTGCTGGTCGCTATAAGTTTCTACTGGTCGCTTAAATTGGTTCCTCGTGGTGCTTATACGGTTCCGACAGGTTTAACGACGGTTTTGTTGTTTGTGCTGCTAGTGTTGATCGATATCGGACAACACATATCATAGGTCCATAGACGCCCTTGGATCTTGGACGATGTGATGCTTATGGCTTGGTTACTTTTTATTGATTTGGTTTGGTGTTTACAAGTCGTTTATTACACAACATAATAATGCCGTGTTTTGGTCCGGGACCACACCCATTGTTATATTTCGACTGGCTATGGAGAGTTTTGATCTGGGGATCAGCGATGAACCTTAGCTGAGGTACAAATTTTCGTTTATATCTGGTAATAATTACCCGCTGTTTTTACACCGTATTATTATTGTCTCTGATTTGATCTGAGATGGATCAATGGTTTGTCGGTTATGGTGAGGTAGGTCAGGGACCAACAGTGATCCATAACTGATGTGTAATAAACATGTCTTGTTCGCACTAAATCAGATAAGGATATTGTGAAGACGTTTGATGCATTAGCTTTTAATCGATTATGTAACAAGTTCACCCTTTTTGTGAGATGCAACAAAGGATTGAGGTAGATCGCCGACTGAGGCAACAGTTACATGAGAGAGGAGGATGTTATTGCACTTGGATGTTTCATTGATACCTACTATTTCAAGCCAATTAAAGTCCGAGATTCAAGAGATGGTTAGTATACTTTTAAGGGGAAGCTTATTGTTCATATACTTACCCTCTACATGCATCACTTGAGGGGAAGCGTTTACGAGTTGCACAAGACCCCTATTAGATGATTACAAAAAGGAGAAGAAGATTCATGATGTGCAGCTTATTATTGTGGGTTATTATTGTGATGACATGTTTTAGCATTGTTTCTTCATGCAAATTGTTTTGTAATATCAAATAGGGGATGTTTGTTGGGAATTACAGATTTAATGATTACAAAACCCACAAGCAGAAATGAAGAAAGAAGAAACAATGAGAACCTAATATGTAATAGTTAGTTAGCTTTATTGGTAAGCTAGGGTTTCTTGTAACCTCCCTCTACTATATAAAGAGGGTAGGCGTCTAGGTGACAGGCATCCATTTTTCATAGTAGACTTCTCCAATGAGAGTCTAGACGTTTAGAAAGCGTGTTTAGTAGTTAGCTAGTTAGTTTCTTTATCATGTTTGAATAAAGAAAACCTTATTAGTAATGTTGATTGTATTCTTATTTCATATTCCGCTGTGCTTAATCAATCAATGTTATTCATACCCTAGTTGAGTTCAGATTCTTAGATTTAACAACATGTTTTAATTATTAGATAATTTGGATCATAATTGATATTTGCATGACTTAATTGTTAAGTGTTGTTTTTGAATAAGTGTTATGTGTATTAGTTTCGTGTTTATATTTTTTATTTTAAGTTTGGACTTGTGAGAAAATAAAAGGGTTTTTCAAAAAATAAATATAAACATGACTAATTATTATGAAATCAGATTTATTATGGACTATTTTATAGTTCATAATGTGTTTTTCAAATAAAAGATTTAATTTTTATCAATGACGTAATTTGCAAAAGTACTACTTAGTTGCAAGGATAAGGTTCGGGGAGACTCATCAAGACTTCGGTCTTGTAGATACCATTACCCTATAATGCCGGACTATGTTGTAGTTTCCTTACCTTGCATAGTATTTAGGAAGCGTGAATGGTTTAGGGTTTGAATGATTTTTAATCTTTATTTAATCTTTTCCCGCGATAAAATGCAAAATATTTAAGATTTGAAAACATGTTGAATCGTCAATTTTTAAAGGTAACACTATTTATACATGAGATGTATAGAAAATAAGTGATACCGTAATAAATAACTTAATTGAGTAAAGTTTTTATTAAAATTTATGATACGAAGATGTATGCATGCTTCTTCGTACATATTTGCCACATCAAATATTATACCCTTTTAAATGAGTTATTGTCATCCAATTGGTAAGAACACTTGCAGTTGCTTTTTACTATGCGTGAGATGTATGTAGATTGTAATCCCAAGGTGATTATACACTTTTTCGTGAGACGTTAGTGTTACATAATCACAGTTCTTGATTGGACGACTTAATCGGTTTAGTGGTGAGACCTTAAACTCGAGGCATAGATGGGATGAAACATGCTTACTAGTATATTATTGTAATAAAGTAAGTCCCATAAGGTTCTAGGAATTGCACCGGTAGCAATTATTAATCATCAATTACCTTTTGAATACACCATTGCTAGCAGATCAACTGATGTGATGGTGGTATGTCAAGTTGGATCCTAGCCTTTAAAGAATTAATCTATTATTATAAAAGATTGAGTCCCTTAATTTATTGTGGAGGTATCCATTATGAGGGGTGCAAGACAAATAGCACTATGTACACAACCCTCATGCAATAGCCATTAATGTATCAAATTGATTTTATCTTTTATATAAGAACCATTAATGTATTCAATTGATTTTACACGGCCATGCAAGGAGTGGGTAAGTCCCATTATGTACGAAAACGTATTAAAAAGGACGACAAAATATGAAAACAAATAAAACCGGACGAAAACGTCCGAAAAGGGATAAAAACAAACGAAAACATACAAAAACAAATAAAAACGAATAAAAACGTATTTATAGTTTAATACTAAACATATGTTAAATGGAACGGCATCCCAATATCACTGACTCATGACTACTTTTAACAACTAATATAACCACAACACCAAAACTCTAATGACCAACAAGACTAAGCCAAAAACGACAACAACAATTACACACAAATCCATCTGAAACACATTAGATATAATCCGTGTGCATCGCACGAGTCTGCATGCCTCGTTGTTTAAAAAGTTTAAACATGGGTAGTTAATTTTCTATAAGGAATATTATCGAAAATACAAAAAGTTAAATTTTACGATTCTATTAATAGTATTAATGCAACGATAAACCGTAAACAAGGGTTTGTTTCTTTCTTGAAGAAGTCAAACCGATACTCCTTTTCGTGTAAGGAACAAGGAGACTCATTCCTATCATCTTTCTTGCTCCGGAAAGTTATAATAGAAACGTAGGAATTATCCTAATGTAATCAAACTCATAGCAAAATTAAATGTTAAAAAGATTGCATAACTTGTATTTTCATATAGATTCCATCACTCTTATTCGGTGGTGAATACTTTGAAACATATAAGGCATTTGGATAACTAGAGAACATGTTCTTAAAGCTATCAAATGATAACATCTTAATGTAAGATGTTTTATGAGTTCTTGATTAGGAAATACCATTATTACCGCAAAAGTGATAAAGGCAAACTAATATAATGTATCTAGTTGTTTGTTTTAATCAAAATTAAGGAGGAAATTGCATGCCTAATTTTCAAGTTAATAAATAGCATTGATGGATAGTCTCTCATCTACATAGTAGAAATTTTTAAAATCCAAGTACATTGCTACTAATTAAGATTTCAAAGAAAGTTGGAAAATAAATAGATCACTATTTATTTTCACTGGTTATGGAACACTTATAATGTTGTCAAATCCAGTGGGAGCATCGTGATTTATTTCTGAACAAGACATTAATGTAATGTTGTCTAATTCAGTGGGAGCTACAAGGTTTATTATCTTGATAGTAACCCATATTATTTCTCGCTTGTCTTGAGATAATATATAGTTTTCCAACTATACACACTAATGGTTTTAAGGATAGTCGTGCACTATTTCTTATTAAACAAAGTGGTTCAATATCTACTTGTAACGCTAATATCTGTGACACTATCATATTGTCCATATAAACAAACAAATGTCGTGTTGTTTGACTACATGTATGATGTTGTGCCATGCACAAGTGGGAGAAATCTTTATTGTGTGCAAGGTACAACACATGACAAGAACAATATGATTAAATGTTTCTCTTGACCGTAAGGTAAGAAACTAATATTCTACTAGGACTTATTGCCCTATTCAGAACGTATGTCAAGATATGAAATAAAGACTACTTCATGTAAAATGTTTATGTGTTTTTGGAATGTCCAAAATAATGAAGTAATCTCGATTTAAAGACTACTTCAAGTAAAAGGTTTATGTGCTCTTGGAATGTCCCAAATAATGAAGTAATCTTGTTTAACTTGGAATTACTATTGAAGTCAAGAGTTGATGTTCAGAGTTACTTTAGTTAAATATGTTTATGTTTCTTTTGAAATCGATATAACATTTGTCCAAATAATTGATCACAATGGAAAGCTTGAAAATTAATCCAAAGAGATTTGACATTTGAATGTAAGTAGAATTCCATAAATGAAATCTTGTCAATTTTAGACTCCATTGCCACATCAAGTAGCCAAGTCATTAATTCACTGAGAAAAACAGCTTAAAAGTGTCAACATTATGTTGGTTGAGTTCATTGAGTTTTGTAAGTATAGAACGTAAATGTGGAATCCAAAGATTTATAATGTAGGTTTTGATCATTTCAATCCTTATAATACCGCCAAAATGTAAGAGTGAATGTTGGAAACCGAAAGAGTTTAGTGTTTATTGCTTCGCGCAATTAAATAAAAAGTGTTTTAGAAATTAGTATATGTTCTATATAAGTAGTATGGACAGTGATATCGTTGATTTTTCCAAATTGTATGGTGGTCTACTATCAAACAGCATACAGTACCACCTAAATAATATCTTGTTATGCGCTAGCTCATGACACTGAAAGCTCGACATTTATGTTATGCAATTTCTATGCAAATAAAGGCCGTGTAGATGTTCAAACCCGCAACATCCAAATTGTTCCGACATGTATGCATTCGTGTTTCAGTACGGTCGAAAACTAAGTGAGAGGCCTACTCACCGAAATTAGGGATGTCAAACTAACTATATATATTTATACACTGCGCTTCCTCAACCGCCCCCCCCCCCACCCCCCAGGTCCTTTCCGGTCAAGAATTTATACAGTTATGATGATGGGCAAAATGGTGGGTTATGTTACTTAGGCATATGTAAACAGGAGATGATAACCGAAAACATTGTGTCCAATAAAAATTAACCATTGTATTCGTAAATAGCTCTTGAGTACTTAAATCCATAAGTAGAAAAGGAGTGTGATATAAATCAAGTAATTAAGTTGTAATGAGTACTAAACAATTTCTGTAAAAGTGTATGAGATTGAGTATGTGACAAAGTATTATGAAACCCCCAATAGGTTTTTGTAATCAACCATGTAATTGTACTGTAATGAGAGTTGCAAAGTCAGTATGTAATCAAGTGTGTAGAATAGAATAGTTGTAAATGATGATGTAAACGAATATGTAAATAAGTTGTATTGAGCATGTATTCTCCCCGAGATTTGTAAAGTAAATGTATAAGAAGTGAAAGATGGGGCTATAAACTACCATCGATGATGATAAGATACGATTGGCGTGGGAGGGTTGTAACATTGAGTACAAGACGAAACGGAAACTTAAACCGGCTTTGATCAAGAAGTTGCGGTTTATCTTAACGGCTATGACCCACTAGCCTAGGATGATGTACTTGGCTTTCCGATGAATGAGTACGTCAACGTGACACGTTGATAAAAGATTTAGATTTAAAGTTGTAATAGTTTGGTGGTTGGTTAAATAAATAAATCAAAAAGCATATGTAATTCATACGATGAATCATATAGCAGAGTATGTAATATATCCCGTATATATTACATATGAAAAATAAGCAATTATATAATTCGTATGATGAATTATATAATAAGACCAACAATCAAAAGAATAATTTGAAATATATAATACTTTGCAAATATTGTTTAAGAAACGTGAGTAAATGATTAAACAAAATAATTCGACACGTTTTAGAAAATCACCACTTAATAAATAAAAAGTTCTTAGCATAAAAGTAATCGTACGTTTTAAAGTTACAAATCATGTACACTATGTTTCTAAAGCTTTTACAAAGGCTATGATGTAAATTTCTAGTTGACAATTATAAAATATAAAATAATATTTTATAATCTAGTATATTGTTTCCTTGACGGTTTGTTAAATAATTATCCCATTTGTAAAAGTATAGTTCCCGTTTGTTTATCCGGTTATTGAAATATTACAAATTAACAATCTTAAAAATATATAATTAGACGAAATGGAAATAACAATTTACACATTTATTTAACCTTTTAAACCACCATTTGATCCAGTTTTATTTTATAATATTTGGGTTATATTCATTGTCGAGTTATAATAACAAACGCGCCCTTGTTGTGAAAACTTAACCAAACGCACCCTTGTGCGTGGCTGTTAAGCCAAACGCACCCTAATTTTGGTAAACCCAAATCCAAACGCACCCTATGTGGCTGTCACAGCCAAACACCCCTTTTGTGGTGCAACCTGTTGAACCAAAAGCACCCTTTTTTTGATCATACTAAAACCAAACGCACCTATGGTGCTAAAATAGACAGAACCAAACACCCTCATTAATTATTAAACCATAAACCAAATGTACCCTTAACTGTTGTACCAAACAGCCCTTTATGGGTTGTTAAAGCCAGAACCAAACACCCCCTAACTGTTTTTAAAAGGCAAATCCAAACACCCATATACACTTCTAAAATACCAAACGCACCCTATATGGGTCGTTATACCCAAAACCAACCGCACCCTATTTGATGGAAAAACAAGCCAAACGCAGCCCTTGCTGCGGGTATGAAAGCCAAACGCACCCCTGTTGGGCTGCCACCACCAAACGCACCCTAACCGGGTGGCTGACCCGGTACCGAACGCACCCTTGTAGGCTGTTTAACAGCCAAACAAACACCCATTCGGGTGGCTGTCACAGCCAAACGCACCTCTTGGGTGGCTGTCACAGCCAAACGTACCCCCTGGGGTGGCTGTTGTGGTGGTGGCGTCGCGGCTGTGGAGGGGGCAGCGGGGGTGGCGACGTGGTGATGATGGTGATGGTTGCATGGTGATGATGGCGTTCGGGTGGAGGGGATGACGATGGTGGTGTAGGCGGCTGCTGTTGGTGATGATGATGTAGGGTGGTGGTGACGGGTTGATGATGGCAGCGGCGGTGGGTGAGTGGTGGTGGTTTCGGTGTGGTGATGGTGATGATATGATGACGATGATGAGGATGTGATGATGATGGAGTGGTGATGGGGGTGTGGCGGCGGCTGTGGCAGCCGGAGGGGGGGGGGGGGAAACGGCGCGTGGCCGCGAGTGAGTTGGTGGATCGGGTAGATCGGGAGATGGGGAACCCTTTTGGTTTTGGCCGGAAAAGCCCGCCGGAAAAGTTTTTCGGCGGCGGCGGCGTGGTGGCTGGCGGCGGCGGGGTGGCCGGAGAAGATGACCGGAAGTTGGGTGGGGGAGAGAGAGTTGATGAGTGTGTGTGTGTTTTATTTCTTATATAAATGAATTGATATATATAAATTATATATATATATTAAAAAGTTAAAAGAAAAATGATAAGTTTTAATAGTTGAGGGTAGAAAGTGTAACTTTTTAATGTATTTTTTTATAGAAGTGGTTCGGGATTCATTTGAGCGACTTAACGGATGATTCAACGCACGAAACTTGCGCCATTGTTTTTCAAATTATTTTTCTGATAAAAATGAGTATTTACTTGATAATATTTCATAAATATTTTATAACATTTAATAAAATATATGTTATTTACTTTGTGAACCGGTTACGCCTTGTCTGAAATAAAAATGGGTTTCAACTTGAATTTTCGCGTTATCAACAAACGCTTTTAAATAAAAATGTTACATGAATTTATTTAATATTTTTATTAAATAAATATTGATAATTAAAAATAAATTTAATTATTTTTGTGTCGGTCTGCGTTGTATGTTGTTCTCAAAATTTTTGCAGGGTTGTTTTAGCCCTTTTCTGCTTGTTTTCAAGTCTCGGGTAAAACTAAAAAGTTGTCTGAAATATCGTTTTACATCAAATTGCTTTAGGGTCCGAATCCTGAAAACGTGATTTAGTGGGTTGTTTTGATAAGTCAGCTTAAAAATAAATTTTATAAACGACAAACATGTAATAATAAATGTAATTTATTATTTAAATGTGGAGTTGAAGACAAAGATATGGTTTTGGAAACTTTGCTAGTTTTACTAACCAGCCAATTTTTTGTATCAAGTTGAAGAAACTACTATCGGTACCCGCGCAAATGCGGCGCGGGTATCCGTGACTATATTTTGCGCGAGCAAATGATATCCGCTAAACATTTTCTAAAACTAAAAAATAAAGAATCTCTGTAGTAAGTACCAGTAAGAGTTAAGGAGTGAAAGTGAGGGTATATTGAGAGACTATTTTTGCTGTAACAAAAAATATTTGTGTGTGAGAGATATGAAATGGTTTGTGTGGATTTATATATGGATGTTGCGGTTACACATTTTAATAAACATTAATTGATTAGTAATATTTAAAAGCGTCCAACGTTTTTAATGATTTTAATAGAGGCCTTAACAAATGACGTTTTAAGACGTTACACGATTTTATTAATGAAATTGTTATTATTTTTTTAAGATTGAAAATGATAAACTTGGACAAAATCAATAATTATTTTTAAACAGTGAACAATCACTACATAATCAAAAGAAAAAAGAACATTACTGTACAACGTAAGTATATTTAAGTAAATTGAACAATTTCAAAACACCCCAATAATCACATCAAATATTAAATTCTAAACATTCGATAAAAAAAAGACAAAATAAAACCCCAAACGGGTTATCATCATCATCATCATCGATCATCAATTCAAAACTACAATCACCAAATCACTAGCCCCCCAACATAACATATGAAATAAAACTAAACAAAAATCTCAGCCACTTTCATCCCCCAAAAGTTAAAGATTCAGGATCACGGATGCTTTGCAGATCGATCATTAATTCATAAGACTCTATCTCTAAAAAAATTTAAATTCAACAAACCTTAGCATTTGACATTAACGATGTAAGCCCTCAACATTTTTTGAAATCATCCTTGCAACAATTAACCATGATGTCATCAAACATTTTAACAAAATCATCAAAATCAACCATCTTAAACCCTCTTCATTCATCTCCAAAACCTTCATCACATTTTTTTTAAAAATGACGTCACCGGAATAAGAAGACCTCCATTTCTTTAGTACCCGTATTCCTCTTCTGCTTTGGTAACCGCATTCCTCAAAAGCCATGATCATTAGCTCGGCAGACAGCAGAGACAATGGCGGCGGTAGCGGCTGACATCACATGATGTTGGCAAAGGTGGCGGCAGAACTAAACGGTAGTGGCGGCAAAATCTGATATGTGAGACGGCGGAATTTGGTGGTTTGAAGAAAGAAAAAGAAAGATGTTTGTGTTTTTAAGAGAGATAAAATAAAGAGATGAAAATGATGTAATGAATTTTTGTTAGCAGGGTTATTTTTTATACTCTATTTGAGGATGTGGTAAAACAACTTAAATGATGTTTAATGGACCGTTACAAATGAACCACATGAATGCAGCAATTATAATTTGACAGAGTTGATGACAATATCAATGTTAACAGTTATAAGTTGACTGTATAAAAATCGTATTATGAGCCGTTACAACTTTAACATTTAATTGGTTGTTACATGTTTTAATGGATGTTACAAGTTTGGCTATAAAAGTATTTTAAACATCTATAAATGTGTATGATGAACATTTTCAATGGCTTTACTCTTTTCCCAATAAAGTAACTTATGCTTTATAAAGTAGTAATAGATACGATATACGATATTTTTTGCTTATTCTATTCTATGTTCGGCAAATGCAATTGACCGTCACTCAGGCATTATTTGAACTTTTTCTTTTACCGCATCTTGCTTTAATTTTGTTTGTATTTTTGTTGACATGGGACATCATCTTTGACATTAATTTTTGAATATCCTTGGTTTGTGTCTTCTAAAAAATCAAGAAGATAAGGTCAGGCTGCGTCAGGCCTTCGAAATTTGCTAAACGTGACATGGCAACAAGGCTTTCTATTTACTATAGTGGCTAAGAAGGCTCCAAATGCACTAATTTTCGAGGCATTTTGTAATTGGTTTTATATGTTTTTTATTGGGTTTTCCTAGTTTACTTGGCCAAAAACAGGTGTTGGGTGTTTCTTCTAGGGCTAAAGTGAAGTTATGCCAAAATCGCCAAAAAGACTGGAAAGATAAGACTTACACTTCCGGATAGCATACGCGACGCCGATCTAGCTTGCACTATATGGCCTAGTATAGCGACGGCCTCCTAGGACCAGCCTGGTATGACAGTACGAGTAGTTGATTATTATTGCACACAAGATGCCAGAGCCATACACAAGAACATCAGACACCGTCCACACCAATAAAATATGACCCTGTACGCATCATGATCAGGAAGAACACGACCCCATCGCACTCCGACACGACGCCATCCCAAAGACTTTGACGCGCGTCTAACCGTCTGTTAAGTAAACCAACAAATAACCCAAATCGACACCTGATGAGGTCTGGTAACCCCCGACGCAAGTCAGACCCCCAACACAAATATATACCGAAACTAGGGTTTATTCGTTTTCATGCAACTTTCGGGATTAGGTTTAGAAACGAATTTTCTAGTAATGGAAATGAGTTTTTCACTTACTTTCATTGCATTGTAATCAATGGTAACATCACAATATTGGTTTGATTAATATGTAATTCTTGATCATGTCTACATTGCTTATATGTTGATCATGATCACTAATATGTTTGCAAAACATATCATAACCGCTTACGATGCATGAAAACCTAGATATGATGAATTAACTTGTGAGAGGTGGAATGCTTTTTATATTTGCTCATTATGGTATTAAATTATTTATCATCTTGAAATCTCATTGCTGTACATTTGTATATACTCTATATTTTTCTAGTCTCTATATTATGACGCGGTCCAAGTGCCTACAGTTTGTTCAACAGAGGTAGTAGACTGGAGGAAAATGGGGCAGTTGCAGCTCAAGGAAGTGGATTTAGGATATATTAAGGGTTCAGAAAATGAAGTATGTTTGATAAAGTCTTTATTGGCTAGTTCTCGTTTGTTAATGAAGATGATTGTTCATTTCAGTTTGTTGGTTGCGGTGACCGTGAACAGTTGATGTTTGCTAAGAAGTTGTTGACACTCCATTGAGCATCTCCAACAGCTGAAATAGAAATCAAATAGTTTTGGTATGAATACTGAACTGTAGTGTGATTTTAGTTTTTGTCAATAAACCTCCCATCGACTAGTTTCTTCAGATCAAACTGTCACTGGGAATTCAAATGCATTTACCGCTTTTTGCTTTTGTTTGTTTTTGCTACATGGATAATTTTACCCCCAAAAAAAAAATTTCCCTTTTGGGAAAAAAAATTTCAATGGTTGTTTTGTCTTTTAATTTGAGTTGGAGTAGAGCCCACTACTTGAGAGAAATATCACCAAAACCAATTTTTAATGTAGTTTTTAAAAATTATCGAAATATGTCCGTCGAGAAAAATATTTTGGCTCCGCCCCGGGATGTGGATTCATTTCTAACAATATTCCCAATGCCACATGCTCTAAATTCATATGATTAAAAACTTCAGTCCGCTTTCCCACTCTCCTATCAAATCGCAACACAAATAATTAAAATAAAAAATGTAGCAGCAAAAAGTTTTAAAACAATAAATCGTTTTTCTCCAACTATATGTAATGAAAGATGCTGTTGACGTTTAAATGATTGCAGTTCAATTATGGAAATGGCAGACAACAATTGGTCCAAACATGATCCACCGATGAGTGAAAAGTTGATCCAAATGTGTACGTTCTATATATAGTAGATTTATTGAATTGGAATTTTGATAGTATTAATTTTTTATCTATATTATCTAATTTTATTTAAAGGCAGCACTTGGTATTAAATGCTGCTGCCTGATGTTGCCGGAACCCGCTAGGGAACCCGGTCGACCCGCCGGATACGTCATCAAAACCCGCCGGTTGACCTGGATCCGACCTAATTTTATTTTTTTATTTTTTACTACCCGACCCGGTAAAAGCGTTTAATATGCTTGCAAATAAGAAAACACGTGTCTTCCAAATAAGAAAACCACCTGTGATTTCACCACCATCATTCATCAAAACCTAAAAGATCAATAACATCCAATCTATTTAACTATTATTTTTTCCACAGACATAGCATCGGATTTCAATTGTAAGTATGTTGTTTCAATAATTTGTTTTTGCATGTGATTTCATGTAAAAGTGAGGTTTGATTAAATAATATGGGTTTCTTAGATATGGAAATGCAGATTCATTGATGCTTAACAAGAGCAATCGATTTCAAGCTGGGAAGAAGAAGAGAAAATCATCAAGTGCATGTATTAAGTATTAGAGGATAAATAGGCCCGGCCCGGTTTGTGGGCTCAGGGTCCATTAGGGTTTCATTATGCTATGTACTCTATAAATATCGTATGAATAAAACAAATCTCCCACGGGGTTTTTATCATTCTAACATGGTATCAGAGACTTTGGTACGATCTTGAGACCTACTCGGTCATCAAGCCGTCACCGCCGCTGCTCTACCACCCCGTCACTCTACCAATCCGTAACCCCTCTCATCAATCAGAGACCATACCCGATCAAAAAAAATCTTATCTTTTTACCGATCCAAAAATTCTCAGCCATAAACCCTATCATAATGATAACGGCTTCAGATCTAATCGTGCCTTCAACTTTTTCCGGCGATGAAACGGCGCCGTTCTTCGGCTTCCATGGTGTCGCTGCTGCTCTTGTCTTCTCCTGTATGGGAGCGGTGTACGGGACACCGAAGAGGGGTGTAGGAGTCGCATCGATGGGAGTGATGCGTTTTGAATTGTTGATGACGTCGAAGAGTGGTGATGAAGTCGATTTGCGGTTTGATTATCTTTGTGGTTCTTCTTGTTTGTTAAGGTGCTGACATGATTAATTATTTGGAGATGATGATATCGGTGTTGGATGGAATGTTGGGTTTAATGAGTTGATTCCTATGGAAGAAATATTGTGATCAAGTCTAAGGGAAGGAGTGATGGGAAAGCTAAAGAGAAGATTTTGTGTTCTGTCATTGGTGGTTTTGATGTTGACTCTGCAATTCTATCATTATAATTATTTAATTGTTTTTTTTATGTCGAATCCAGGGTATTAATTCCCACGACGACTTTTGTTGGTGTCGAATCTAGGGTTCTTATTCCCGAGACGACTTTTGTTGGTGTTAAATTTAGGGTTCTTATTCCCGAGACGACTGTTTGGGATACTTTGGTTTATCCTTCGGATACTTTGGTTATCCGTAAACAAAAATTAGAATAGGGGATACTTTTGGTTATCCCGTTTTATTTTGGTTTATTGTTTTATTTTGCTTTCTTAATTTTCTTCTTTAGTCCGAGCTTTCGCGATTTCGCCGCTCGAACTGCGGAGGAGTATTAGAGGATAAATAGGCACAGCCCGGTTTGTGGGCTCAGGGTCCATTAGGGTTTCATTATGCTATGTACTCTATAAATATCGTATGAATAAAACAAATCTCCCACGGGGTTTTTATCATTCTAACATTAAGGGGGTTTTCTTATGAGATTACGAATTTCGATTTTAGGTATGTGTTTG
This sequence comes from Tanacetum coccineum, assembly GCA_026074375.1. Classification (NCBI taxonomy): domain Eukaryota; kingdom Viridiplantae; phylum Streptophyta; class Magnoliopsida; order Asterales; family Asteraceae; genus Tanacetum; species Tanacetum coccineum. Next base: position 39,323 of record BQNB010026102.1, read on the forward strand.
AATACTTTTCCCACCCCCCCCCCCCCCACCCCCTCCCACCCCAACCACACCACCCTCCCCCCCCCACCCCCCCCCGCCCCCCATCACCCCCCCCCACCCCCCCCCCCCCCCACACCCACCCCCCCCCGGCCCCCCACACCCACCCCCACCCCCCCCATGTCCACCCAAACCCCCCCCCACCCCCCCCCCCCCCCCCCCCAGCCCCCCCCCCCCCCCCCCCACCCCCCACTCCCCCCCCCCCCCCCACCCCCCCCCCCCCCACCCCACCCCCCCCCCCACCCCTCCCCCCACACCGCCCCCCCACACCCCCCCCCCCCCTCCCCCACCCTTCCCCCCCCCACCCCCCCACCCAACCCCCACCCCCACAACCCCCCCACCCCCCCCCCACACCCGCCCCGCCCCCCCCCCCCCCCCCCCCCCCCCCCCCCCCCCCCCCCCCCCCCCCCCCCCCCCCCCCCTCCCCCCCCCTCCCCCCTCCCCCCCCCCCCACCCCCACCGGCCCACCCACCCCACCACCACCACCCACCCCCCCCCCCCCCCCCCCCCCCCGCCCCCCACCCCCCAACCCGCCCCCCCCCCCCCCCCCCCACCAACCCACACCCCCCCCCCACCCCCCACTGACCCCACCACACTCCCCCCCACCCCCCCCCCATCCCCCCCCCCCCCCCCACCCGCCTCCCCGCCACACAACCCCCCCCCCACCCCCCCCCCCTCACCCCCCCCCAACCACCCCCCCCCCATACACCCCCCAGATCCACCCCCCCCCCCCCCCCCCCCATCACCCCCCCCCCCCTCTACCCCCCCCAACCCACCCCCCCCCCCCCACCCCCCCCCCCCCCCCCCCACCCACCCCCCCCCCCCCCCCCCCCCCCCCCCCCCCCCCCCCCCCCCCCCCCCCCCCCCCCCCCCCCCCCCCCCCCCCCCCCCCCCCCCCCCCCACCACCCCCCACCCCCCCCCCACCTACCCCCCACCCCTCCCCCCCCCCCCCCCCACCCCCCCCCCACCCCCCCCCCCCCCCCCCCACCACCACCGCCCCCCCACCACCCCCCCCCCCACTCCCCCACCAGTCCAACCCCCCCCCACCCCCCCCCCCCCCCCCCCCCCCCCCCCCCTCCCCCCCCCTCCCACCCCCCATCCCCCCCTTCGAACCCCCCCCCCCCACCCTCCCCCCCTCCCCCCCCCCCCCCCCCCCCCCCCCCCGCCCCCCCCCCACCACCCCCCCCCCACCCCCCCCCCCCCCCCCCCCCCCGCATCCCCCCCCCCCTCCACCCCCCCCCCCCCCCACCCCCCCCCCCCCCCCCCACCACCTCCCCCCCCCCCATCCCCCGCCCCCCCCCCCCCCCCCCCCCTCCCCCGCCCCCCCCCCCCCCCCCCCCCCCCCCCCCCCGCCCCCCCCCCCTCCCCCCCCACAACCCCCCCCCCGCCCCACCCCCCACCCCCCCCCACCCCCCCCCCCCCAGCCCCCCCGCCCCCCCCCCCCCCCCACCCGCCCACCCTCCCCCCCCACCCCCCACCCCCCCCCACCCCCCCACAACCCCCCCCCACCCACCCCCCACCCCACCCACCCCGACCCCACCCCACCCCCCCCCCCCCCCACCAACCCCCCCACCCCCCCCCCACCCCCCCCCCCCCCCCACACCCGCCCCCCCCCACCCCCCACCCCCACCCCCCCCACCAACCCCCCCACCCTCCCCCCACCCCCCCCCCCCCCCCTCCCCCCTACCCCCCCCCACCCCCCCCATCCCACCCCCCCCCCCCCCCCCCACCCCCCCCCCCCCCCCCCCCCCCCCCCCCCCCCCCCGGCCTCCCACTCACCCCAGCCCACCCACCCCCCCCCTCCCCCCCCACCCTCCCCCCCCCCCCCCCCCCCCCCCCCCCAACCACCCCCTCCCCCCCACCCCCACCAGCCCCACATCCACCCCCCCCCACCCCCCCCCCCCACCCCCCAGCCCCCCCCCCCCCCCCCCCCCACACCCCCCCACCCTCCCACCCCCCACACACCCCCCCGCACCCCCCCCCCCCCACCCGCCTCCCCCCCCCCACCCCCCACCCCACCACCCCTCCACCCACAACCCCCAGTCCCCACTCCCCCCCCAACCCCCCCACCCACCCCCCACCCCCCCGCCTACCCCATCCCCCCCCGCCCCCACCTCCCCCACCACCCCACCCCCACCCCTCCCCCCCCCCCCCCCTCCCCCCCCCCCCCCCCCCCCTCCCCTCCCCCCCCCCCCACCCACCCCCAAACACCCTCCCCGCCTAAAACCACCCCCCCCACCCCCCCACCACCCACCACCCCCCCCCCCCCCCCCCCACCCCCCCACCACCCACCCCCCCACCCCCCCCCCCCTCCCATCTAACGCACCCCCCCCCCCCCCTCCCCCGAACCCCACCCCCCCCCCCCCCCCCCAACACCCCCCCCCTCCCCCCCCCCCCCCCACCGCCCCCCCCCCCCCCCCCCCCCACCCGACCCCCTACACCCCCCCCCCCACCACCACCACCCCCGCCGCCCCCCCACCCCCCCCCCCCCCCCCCCCCCCCTCCCCCAATAACTACCCTCCCACCACCCCCCACCCACAACCCACCCCCCCCCCCACCCCCACCCCCACAAGCCCATGAACCACCCCCCCCCCCCCCCCCCCACCCCCCCCCCACCCCCCCCCCCCCCCCCCCCACCCCCCTCCCCCCCCCCCCCCCCTCCCCCCCCCCCCCCCCCCCCCCCCCCCCCCCCTCGCCCACCACCCTGCAGCCCCTACCCCCCATCCCCCCCCACCCCCAAAACCACCCCCCCCACCCCCCCACCCCAGCCCCATCTACCCCCCCCCCCCCCCCCCCCCCCACACCCACACCCCCCGCCCCCCCACCACCCCCCCCCCCCCCCCCCACCCCCCCCCCCCCCCCCCCCCCTCCCACCCATCCCCCCCCCCCCCCCCCCCCCCCAACTCCCCCCCCCCCCCCCCCCCCCCCCCCCCCACCCCCCCACATCTAGGACCCCCCCCCCCCGCCACCACAACCCCCTCCCCCACCCCCACCCCCCCCCCCCCCCCCCCCATCCCCCCCCCCCCCCCCCCACCCCCCACCCACCCCCCTCCCCCCCCCCCCGCACCCACCACCCCCCCACCACCCACCCCCACCCCACCCCCCTCGCCCACCCACCCCCTACGCCCCCCCCGCCCCCCCCCCACCCCCACCCCCACTGCCCCACCCCCCCCACCCAAACCACCCCCCCGCCGCCCCCCCCACCCCCCCCCCCCCCACCCACCACCCACCCACGCCCCCACCCCCCCCCCCACCTCCCCCCCCCCCCCCCCCCCCCCCCCCCACCCCCCCCACCCCCCCCCCACCCCCCTCCCCCCCACCCCCCCCCCCCCCCCAACCCCCCCCCCCCCCCCCACCCCCCCCCCCCCCCTCCCCCACCACCCCCCCCCCCACCACCCCTCCCTCCCACACCACCCCAACCCCCCCCCCCCCCCCGCCCCGCCACTCCCCCCCCCCCCACACCCCCACCCGCCCCCCCTCCCCCCCCACTCCCCACCCTCCCCGCACCCCCCCCCCCCCCCCCCCCCCCCCCCCCACCCCCCCCCCCCCCCCACCCCCCCCCCCCCCCCCCGCCCCCACCCCCACCCCCCCCACTCCGCCCCCTCCGCCCCCCACCCCCACCCCGCCCACCCCCCCCCCCCCCCCCCCACCCCCCCCCCCCACCTCCCCCCCCCCCCCCCCCCACCCAACCCCACCCCCCCCCCCCCACAACCACATCCCCCCCCCCCCCCCCCCAACCCCCCCCCCACCCCCCCCCCCCCCACCCCCCCCCCCCCCCCCCAACCACCCCCCCGTCACTCTACCAATCCGTAACCCCTCTCATCAATCAGAGACCATACCCATCAAAAAAAATCTTATCTTTTTACCGATCTAAAAAAGCTCACAACCATAAACCCTATCTATAATGATCACTAACCGGATCAGATCTAATCGTCGCCTTCTACTTTTTCTTTTTTTCCCCCCCCCGGCGATGAAACGGCGCCGTTCATTTATACGGCTTCCATGGAGTCGCTGCTGCTGCTTGTTACTTCCTCCTGTATTGGAGCGGTGTACTCGGGACACCGAAGAGGGTTGTAGGAGTCCGCATCGATGTGTAAGTGATGCATTTTGAATTGTTGATACGTCGAAGAGGTTGATGAAGTCGATATGTGCGGTTTGATTATCATTGAGGTTCTTTCTTGGTTTCTTAAGGAGCTGACATGATCAATTATTTGTGAGATGATGATTTCGGTGTTGATGGAATGTGGGGTTTTAATGAGTTGATTGCCTATGGAAAGATATATTGTGATCAAGTCAAGGGAAAGGAGTTATGTGAAAGCAAAAGAGGAAGATTTTTGTTGTTCTGTCAAATTAGGTGGTTTTGATGTTGACTCTTCAATTCCTAACTCATTATAATTATTTTAATTGTTTTTTTTTTTATGTCGAATCCATGGGGGTATAAAATCCCACGACGACTATTTGATGGTGTCGAATCTAGGGTTCTTATATCCCGAGAAGACGACTTTTGTTTGGTGGTTAAATTTAGGGTTCTTATTCCCCGAGACTCTTTTGTTGGTGTCGAATCTAGGGTTCTTAATTTCCCGAGATTACGACTGTTTGGGATACTTTGTTTATCCTTCGGAATACTTGGTATAACCGTAAAAAAAAAATTAAATAGGGGTATACATTGGTTATCCCGTTTTTAATATGGTTTATATGTTTTATTTTGCTTTCTTATTTTCTTCTTTTTGTCCGAGCTTTCGCGATTCCTGCCGCTCGAGACTCGAGGAGTATTAGAGTATAAATAGGCACAGCCCTGATTGTGGGGCTCAGGGATCCATTAGAGGTTACAATAATTCTATGTACTCTATAAATATCGTATGAATAAAACAAATCTCCCATGGTGTTTTTATCATTCTAAACATTAAGAGGTGGTTTTTCTTATGAGAATTAACTAATTTTCGATTTTAGGATATGTGTATTATGAATACTATTTTCGATCTAGAAGATTTTTTGCACAAACAATAGAATTGATTGTTTTGTTTGATAAAGATGGTGTTATGCGTTTTAGGTATGCTTTTATATGAAAATTTTATATGTTGATGATGTTCGGTTGGCTGATTATTAGTGAATCTTTGTGGTTGAAACCGTGTGTTAATTAAGGGGAAATCTGGGTTAAATTGTATATGAGCCTAATTTGATCTTTGTGACTGATTGTTTTTGTTTAGATATTGATGAATTTCAAGATCCATAACATTAAGTGTAAGAACCCAAGCCTTCAAATTGCATGTAGTTTTTTTTAGATTTTGGTTGTTTGAAATCGGTATATTGAAATTGGGGTTTAATTAAGTTGAAACTTGATGGGTTTAGGGTGCGGTTGCGGCTGCGGAGCGCGTCGTGAAGCGGTTTTTTGGAAATTTAGTCATTTGTGCGTAAATGTTATGAATTTTCATAATTCATGTTGATTTTGTGTAATTTCATTAGTCCACCCATAACAAAGCTCAATGTTTTCTTCATTTGCAGTGAGTTGGTGATTGGTAATCGAGAAGACATGGTGAAGGATATAATTGTAGAGATAAACCAAAAAAATGTTGAGGTAATAATTTGATGTGCTTTGCCTAAACATCTTTAAATACATCATGTATTGGTAATGTTCACTACTTTTTTTGTATAACAATGCACGTGGAGTACGTTATTCGGTGTTGTTTTGCGTCTAAATTTGATGTAATTGTACGCGCAATGGAAGACGATGATGTGGTAATAATAGGGGCAGGGATTTGTTGCTTCGCCACAACACTTGCACCTCACAGGAAAAGAATGTAAAGCGTATTTGTCGAAAAATCAGATGGTTGAAGAACATCAGTGGAGAAACAACTGAAATGAGGCGAAATGGGTGGTTGCCGCTATTAAAAGCATTTTGTTTTCACTAAACGTTAATACTAACATCTAATCATGGGATGCTTTGTTCCATTGGGCCTTTGTACTTAGTTTTTAAATAGCTCACGATTGGTTTGAAACAGAATTACTAAATGAGTTTCAAACAATCGTTCCCAAAAACATTCTTTTTGGAACTCTTTTGTTAAAAACGTTCCAAAACTCGTTTT
>BQNB010026102.1:48525-58943 GCA_026074375.1 Tanacetum coccineum
TTCTTTCAAAACATAGAACGCATGTACGCAAAAACTACGACATGCATTACCTTTTCAATTCCTTCAAAATATGTAAGGCGAGCATAGGCTTACTGGTGCCTACATAAACTCAGATAGATAACATAAGTAACAAAGGATATATCACTAATTCAATTTACTTCAAGTTCAAAATTGAGAGCCCCTAAGGAAAGGTGATATAGAGAAAGTACATACATCTTGGCAGCGCCTTTCAAGGAATTCCCTAAAACTCGGTCATAAAACCTCTACATAATACCATGATTGAAGAATCTGTCACCAATATGTCATAGAAAGAGGTATAGTAAGAAAAAATGCAATCAAATTCTATGTGCCAAGAATATAACATACTTATGATATGAAAATATGACAGAGCAGTAGAGATGGAAAGTTCGACCCATCTATATACAAACAAATACCTAAGAACTGTCCATTTTGACCGGAACCCATTACCCTACCCACCTGACCCGTTCATTTTTCTACCACTACTGCGCATTACAGGAAGTAAAAACATATACAAATATTAACACAAACCTCTTCAACTAACTTCCGGATTTTAGCTTCAACTTCCACCAATCTGTCATAGCAAGAGGTATAGCAAGAACAAATGCAATCAAGTTCTATGTGCCAAGAATATAGCAGACTTATTATGATATGAAAAGATAACTGAACAGTAGAGATGGCAAGTTTGACCCATCTATATACAAACTCATACCAAAGAACTACCCATTTTGACTCGAACGCATTACCCTACCCACCCGACCCGTGCATTTTGCTACCTCTACGATGTATTCCGCGAAGCAAGAACAAATACAAATATTAACACAAACCTCTTGAGTCGCTAAACTCTGCTACTTTTGTATGGTGCCTGTTGGCACCGTTGCGTTCCAACATGTGAATCATTCCTGAGTAACTTGTCTCCAGCAATGGTGCGTGTGGCTCTAATTGCAGCAAGTTGTTCCTCATACTGTGCATCAGTTGCGTTCGCTCTCTGCACTCGTAATCATATATAAATACATGTTTTTGTTATATTTGCAGTTAATTATGGCAACATGCAGATATACAACATATTAGTCCCATAACCATAAGACTCTGAACTCTAGTTTGTAATATTTATGTAAATGTGTTCCAAACATAACATGAATTGAGATTAGGCGGATTGGGTAACATAAATAATAGTCAATTTCCTATTTTTCATAAATATTCAGTGCGTTGATGATGATTATATGAGGAAAGTAAAACACTACAACCGGCTTTATTTCATCATTACACAAAAGGCAGATAAGCAGTTTAAATTAGCAGATTCCCTACGGTATGTATTGATAACCTTACTAAAAGAACGGTATGTGATATCTATCTCACCAAAGAACAGTATGTATTCATAACCTTAATAATGCGTATATGCATTATATAAACTCTAAAAAGGTGAAAAGTTCAGATTTCTGAATATTTACCTCAGACATGAACTTTTTCAAAATGTATTCTTTCTGCATCTCATCACTTGTTGGTTTGCCCATCTGCTTTTGGCGTTGGTCAAACTACAAAAGACGAATTTGTTCTATCATTTTGGCTATCATGTAGCTCCCGAATCACAAAGCAATCACAAACACTCCTAAACTATTTTTGCTAAACAGTAAGGCAAACACCTCTTGTCAAAATTAATAAGCACAAAGGGTAAGCAAAAATATAAAAAAATACCAGAAGAATCATTAGGTAAAGCCAAATCTTCAACTTTATCAACCATTTGTTCAACCGCTCCATTCATAGAAGAACCGTCACCTCCGTTAACATGTTCGTTTGCCATATCTACAAATTACTGTTATAAGAATACAACATATATATATATATATCTTTTTATGTCATTTTACATTATATAACTAGTTTACCAAACACTTTTATTAAAAAAAATACAGCTTGTAGCTCATGATAACAGTTTTGCACTTTACAGCTTACAGTTTACAGCTTACAGCATACAGCTTACAGCACAGCTGTAAGCTAGTTTTGCCAAACATACCATATGCTAAACAAACTCAAATGGGTCCCACAAATTCACTCTTCATCATGACACCCACCATTATATTATTTTAGTCCACCCAATTCAAAACCATACACTACCATCATGATCCAATCTCACCATTTTCGATCACCTTCTCAAACCTCTAAGATCAATCGCTAAATTGAAAAACACAAACACCAACATCTCATTTTTATAAACTCAAACACACTATTAAAACCCACAACACTAACCCCAAGTCTTATTTTTGAACTGTCACTTTGTCATAAAACTTTGTGACCACCAAGCTCCACCGTCGTGACCACCCAACTCCACCGCCCTGTCCACCCATATACGCCATCGCCATCACCGAATACAAAACTAATTCCCAAGTCTCGTCTTCTAACTCCTTTCAATAGCAATATAGCAAATATACCAAAATCAATTGATTTTTTTATTACTATCATAAATACCACTCGTTTAATAACACCTCCAATAGAAACACATTTGAGCTTTCTTCTCACTTTGCAAGTTACACCAACACTGCCTAGTGCCTATGTAACACCCCACCCGAGAACGGGCCCAATGTCACACTTATGGCATCAAAACAAACGCAAGCGGAAGACTTTATTCATAAAAGATGGTTCAACAAATTTCCTCAACAAAACAAGAAATTAATAGGTCTAGAACATAATGACCTTCAAACGGAAATAAATCCAATACAGAGTTTAAGCGGAATACAAAAATCTAAAATCCAAAGTTTAAGCAATCTAATTGAGATGGGGAAAAGCTATCATCCATTCGGTCCACTAAGAGCTCCTAAGCACTCTTCACTCATAACCCATCTTCCCTCTTATTACCTGCCGCGAATAAAAGAAATGCGGCTGAGCTAAAAAGCTCAGTGAACAGATATGAACATATATACAAACAAACGGATAGATCAAATATGCAAGATAAACGAAATGGAACCACCATAAGCTGGTAGCAGAGATTTCATATATCATAAGAAATGAACGAAACAGATAGTCAAACAAAAACATATAGAAATGCCCACCGAGCTCCAACAAATGTCTAAAGCAAACACATGCTAGACCCTAACAATCAAAAGCATATCAATAATCTTCTCACCATTGTACATGGAGCTCCAATGCTCCAGATGTACATTACAATGTGCAATGGGGGTGTTGGCACCACACAAAGCCATGCACCAAATCATATCAAAAACCTACACATATTAGCCTAGGATGCATCCATACGCCCCCTACAAATCAAATCAAATCATATATGACCAAGTACATAAAGAGCACACACAAAAATTAGGGACGCCGTGGACTAATCACACCGCCACAGATAGTGTCACACCATTGGTGCCACAATGAGCGCATGTACCTCAATGGCTCTAGTTAATACTAGCTCGGGCAAATCGAAACAAATGAAAGGGCCGATATAACATATCGACGCAAACATAATATATCCAAAGACGGTCATTGATCAAACATACGAATAAACTCATATCATGGCGAGTGTCCAAAATGAAGGCAAATATCAACCGAATTCAAAAGGACTCAAACGAAGTTATCAAATAAGGATCGCCAACACGAATATCGAATCATAGGATGGGGAACATAAATAAGGATTTCAGCGAGGCAATTAGATACGGAGCAAAAGTCATGAGAATCCTTAAGAGAAATGATAGAATATCTGTACCTTAAACAAATCAACGCGAACTCAAAGAATCAAATCGACTTTTCCCGCTTTCGATTATCTACAAAATTAGGGACCATTTAATATTTAGTTTACATAATTAATTAATATCTCATTTAATTAGTAAAGTATCTTATTATATTAATTATTAATTCTCTCATTTGATGAATCAATACCATGTTACTGATCATATGTACGTTTACACAATTTGTTTATATAAAGAATCTTGTTGAATAGTTTACACACAAAAATGATTTCGTATATATACATATATATTATATGCTTTATAAAAAGTTTAAGGTTTCGCTTTAAAATTATATTCATAACTTAATCAAATCAAACGTAACATTTTATTTTCCTTTTATAGCTTACTGATGTTTTCTTAGGTAATGTAGCATATTGATTCACTTACATATGGAAAAATGGTTACATACATATTATAAAACTTACTAGATAAAATCGTATTACAATATTATAACCATGATGTTTCCCAAAAGCAAGTACCATAGACTTGGTTAATACGAAAACGATACAAAACAAGACGTAATATACTTGTTTATAATAGATAACTAGTTTCCGATGCATACTCGAACCATATAATAGTGCTTGTTTATATAGTATTTTATTATACTATACATTATCATTTTTAATATTAACAACTAACTAGATTATACATCTCTCATGCAGGTTATCATCTTCATTAGTACCTGACATAGTTTTAGTTTTCATGGTCTGCTTCAAAACCTTTACTTCTTTTTAGAATGTTAAAGCTCTTGTTTATATAACTATGGTTTCTAGTCTCGCATAGGATATCAACATGTTTTAAAATATCTTATAATTCTATGATGGCGCATCATATCATATTAACAGATAACAAAGATTTTATACCATAATACTTATGCGTACAGTATATATATGATTATGTACCAACAGATGGTTTGAAGATTACCTCCAAGCTAAACGTGAAGAGATAGAAACTGAAACAAGAACGCGAACGCTAAGAATAGACGAGGCACGATCGAACCCAAGCCCGAATGTACGCGATCAGCTAGCTACACGTACCAACATTGAATTATGACCAGCGACTAAAATCATAACCCAACCACGTACCGAAACCAAAGCGAAACACGAACCACAGCCCGAACCGAACTCGAACCGAAACCTAACGGATACGAACCAAAACACAACTCCAGGATACAAGCAAAACCTCACGTTAACCCTCTCTCAAAGCTTTTATTTATGCAGTACTATGTTGTTTTAGAAGTGTTGAGATTTGTTTTAGGTTTGTGTTGAGATATTCTGAATAATGAGTATGGAATACATATATGAGTTGCGTGGTTTAACAGAGTGCTCGAGAAAAATGGGATGTGGAGGAGGGACCGGGTATTATGGCTTGACTAACAGAAACTTTAAACGTAGGGTTTCTTTCATTCTTATCTTAGTTGTAAATGAAATTTATAGTGTTAGTTACTAATTAACATTTAGCTATATATATGTACTAGTAACTAGTAATGGTTGACAAAATTTTGTTTTATTTGTACTTGTAACATCATGAAATGTGAAATTTGTGATGTATATAATATTTAAACTTTGGGTGTTATAGCCTACCCATATCGTCTAAACACCAACATCCAATATATATACTTTTATTTCATGAATTATTCTGTTTGGGTATTATAGTAAAAAAACAAAATCTATTAACTCAACTAATTTTAGATCTATAGTCGGGGTTTTGTTTGAATCGAGATTTATCAATCGAGGTTTTTTATTTCGAGGTTAGTGTTCATAGGCTTGTTAAATTAAAGGTTTTATCTTACCTGTGATAATTCTTACCTTTTACTATATAAAGTCTTGATTAGGTGTTTTTTAAAACCAAACACCCCTTTCTTCTTCTTTTACGTGGGCTTGGTGATGAGAAGGTGATGATAAAGGTAATGGTAGTAAGGGTTGTGACGAGATGATAGTTATGGTTGTGTTGTAGCATCGGTGGTGACGAGGATAATGTGGTGGCGTGAGACTTTGAAGATGGGTACTGGGATTATGTTGGTGGTGATGATGATATTAGAGTATGTTTTGTTTTTTTTTCCAGATAAAGAGACGCATAAATAAGGTTTGATTCATAGTATGTATGTATGTGTAACCTGTTTAGAATTTTAAGAGAGACAGAGGATATGAGAGAGAAGCATATTCATGAAAAGAGAAAGAGTGAAGCAGATGAGATGAATATGTGTTAAAAGTATTGTATTTTTTTGGATTTGTGAATTTTTGAGATAAGATGAATGATTGAATCGTGAGGTTTGAGTTTTTTTAAGGATACTGATTTTTGAGTGAGGTATATTTACAAATCTGTGATGGTATATGTTTTATATAATAATAATAATAATAATAATAATAATAATAATAATAATAATAATGAAGTGTAATGGAGTGGGGGCTCAGATAGTATCTCGGCTCCCTTTCAATTTGTTGTAATCTTTATTATTCTAATGAAGTGTTGTTTTTTTTATAAAAAAATAATAATAATAAGAGTAAACTGCAAAAATCATCCCTGTGGTTTGTAGTTTGTGGCACTAATCATCCCTAGCCGATACTATTGACACTAATCATCCCTGAGTGGTGAAACGTTCGGCAATAATCATCCCTGAAGGGATGTTTTTTGCAAAACTTTTTGTTAAACTTTTTGCAAAAATCATCCCTAATAAGGATGATTTTTGCTGAACATTTGCTACTCAGAGATGATTATTGCCAATAATATCGGCTAGAGATGATTAGTGTCACTAACTACAAACCACAAGGATGATTTTTGCAGTTTACTCTAATAATAATAATAATAATAATAATAATAATTAAATGAGTAAAGTACATTTTTGGTCTTTATGGTTTGGTGCGTTTTTCACTTTTGGTTCAAAATTAAAAAACGTCTTTCAGTCCAAAAGCATGTTTTTTTTTTGTCCTTGTGGTTTGGTGGGTATTTCACTTTTGGTCCAAATTTTCAACATGTTTGGACTGAAAGTGAAATAAAAGTATCACTTTTGGACTAAAACCAAAACGTTTTTAAATTTTGGACCAAAAGTGAAAAAGTCATCAAACCACAAGGACCAAAAATGTTCTTTACTCTAATTAAATAAAAAGAATAAAAGGGAGGGCAACTTAGTAACTTCACAATAGGGATAAGCACGGTACCGGTCCCGTACCGAATTCGTCGTACCAATTTTTTCCCGAGCATAACTTAGTGGTACCGGTACCGTACCGAACGGGATTCGAATACCGGTACCGGTAACGGTACCAGTACCGGGAAATCGGGTTTTTCCTGCTTTTTTTCAGGAATTTCCCGATTTGGTACCGGTCCCGTACCGAATTAGTGGTCCCGATTTTTTTTCACCTTATTTCGTAGTCCCGGTACCGTACCGTATACCGGGAATCGGTACGGTACCGGTTCGGTTCCGGTACGGTTCCGGTTCGATTTCGGGATTCGGGTCGAAATGCTCATCCCTACTTCACAATATGAGAATGAAGGTATTTGAGTCATTTTATAAGGTCAAACAAGTCAAACAAACGGGGTTAACGGAATTGGACTGAAAGTGAAACGAAACTATGTGTTTTAGACCAAAACCAAAACTTTTTTGAATTTTGAACCAAAAACGTACTTAACTCTAATTTTTAATTAGGTCGCTTTGATAGTTTTGATCGCTCTGCAGTTTTTAAGGAATTGAGAAAATATTGGAGCATTTATCACAAACCCACTTTGCCTATGAGGCATAAATAAAAATTTTCCTAATATTATCATGTAGCGGAAGATGTTAACTTGCCGCATGGGAGAAACCTTGAACAATGATTTGCCTACATATATATGCAAGAGTTGAGATCCTAAAAAAACAAGGGAAAAAAAACAAATGGGTTAATCCTAACCACTCATTTTTTAATCATCAATTTTCCCACATTTTTCTTAAAACTTAAATATCTATCAAACGATAAATCGTTTAAACGAAAAAAAATACACCATACAGCGATAGTATTTAATTTATCTTTCTATAGAGGTGCACTTATATAAACTTTCGACGAACTTTTTTCGATTTTTTTTTCAATCACGTCAAAAAAAATCTCATGGGATTTTTGAAAATCAGCAGAGATTGTGATACAAATCTCATGTGATTTTTTCAACGTGATTGAAAAAAAGGGGTAAAAGTTCGTCGAAAGTATCAGCAAAACGAGTAATTTTTTTATCTTATCTATAGAGGATGCACATCTATATACTTTCGACAACTCTTTTTTCGAATTTTTTTTTCAATCACGTCTGAAAGAATCACATGAGATTGTATACACAAAATTTTTTCAGACTGATTTTTTTCAGATGTGATTTTTCGACCAAACTCCTTTTTTTTTCCAATTTTTTTTTCAATCACGTCTTAAAAAAAAATCACATGAGATATTTGTATCACAAATCACATGTGATTTTATGAAATCGCATGAGATTGTGATACAAATCTCATGTGATTTTTTCAGACGTGATTGAAAAAAAATCAGAAAAAAAATTCGACGAAAGTATCACAATGAGTATTTTTTTTATCTTTCTATAAAGGGCACTTCTGTATACTTTCGACGAACTCTTTTTTCGAAATTTCTTTACAATCACGTCTGAAAAAATCACATGAGATTTGTATCATAATCACATGTGATTTTATGAAATCACGAGAGATTTTTCCAGACGTGGCTGAGAAAAAAAATCAAAAAAAAGTCCGTCGAAAGTATATAGAAATGCCATCTATAGAAAGATGATTTAATTCTCGTGGCGATGGTATGTTTCGTTTTGCGTAACGATTAACGGTTTGTGAGATATTTAATTTTTTAAAAATAGGGTGAAAGTAGGTTTTTTAATTAAATTAAAATAAGAATTAATCTAAACCATTAGATGAAAATAAAATTGATGGACAAGATGGAGCGGGGTTTTTTTTTTTTTTTGACCATGTTCCTTATGGAACTTTTCTCATTAATTTATATTTGGACATATTCCAACAGCTCTCACTTGGACATGTATAAATAACAAAATAACATTGGTAAGCGTCTAGCAACACGCCAATGCTCCTCAAAATATCCGAGTGTGGTTTCATAAAGTCACAGATAAATGATTTAGGTATTTACAATCCCTTTGTTTCTGACACCGTGTTAAAAATGGATATGGATCAAAATCATTCCATTGTTTAACGATTCTGTTTCTCGTATATGTAACTAATCAAGATTACCGAAAATCAATGAGACACATCTACATGAGTTTTCGGGTACGGCCATACACACATCTGATTAATTCTACGAGGGGCCCAGTGGCATCATTCTTCAACATTTGAAGGAACAAATTCTTTATTGACTACAAGTGTCATGTCACCATGCTTCATAATCACTTCTGAAATAATCCTTAATAGCTACCTTATTCAGGATAACTAGAACCAAATCAAGAAGGATAATCCACACATGCAAGACCTACTTGCATCTCAAGTCTAAGGATTTTGTAAATAAAATCACTTACAAGATTTACTTAATGACGCCGATCCATAAAGTAAGATTCTTGTTAGTTGGGGAAATCCAATATTCATCTTATGAATATCATGTGAGTTTGGTGGACTCATCCTTAATATCTACAATATCACCAATCACTCAGAATTGTCTTAGTTTAACAACATTCCCACATTGTTAATCGACAACGGATTAATTTAGAATAATGAAAATATTATTCATGGATTAAACATGCAAATATAGGACACAATTTAAGATATAAAATAACAAAAATACCAAGTATCATTATCATAAAATAAATTGTTCAAACATCCCTTATCCAAATACTAAACACAGATCTACATGAAACTACTAGCTAAACGAAGTCCCATGCTCCTAGCATGTTGAGTAAGCTTTCCATTTGGTAAAGCCTTCGTAAAAGGATCAGCCAGATTGTCATCTGTGTGAACTTTAAGGAGTTTTATTTCGCCCAGTGCAATACTCTCGCGAACATAATGATATCTCCTATGGTAGTGTCTGGCGCCCCTCTGAACCCCCGGTTCGTTAGCGAAATGTAGTGCGGCTGAATTATCGCAAAACATTTTAATAGGTTCGTTTATTGTTGGTACGATACCAAGCCCTGAAATAAACTTCCTAATCCAAACAGCTTCCATCGCAGCTTCTGAAGCAGCTATGTATTCAGCTTCTGTAGCAGACATTGCAGTAGTACTTTGCTTGGAACTTTTCCAGTCCACTGCGCCTCCATTCAAAATGAAAACATATCCTGTCTGAGATTTTGTATCATCTCTATCAGTCTCAAATCCAGCATCGCAATAGCACTCAACTCGAAGTTCAGCTTCTGGATTTCCACCATAAACCAAAAACATATCTTTAGTATTCCTTAAATACTTAAGAATAGTTTTCACAACAGTCCAGTGAGGTTCACCAGGATTCTGTTGAAAACGGCTTGTTATATTTTGCACGAACGCAACATCAGGTCTAGTGCATCTCACTGCATACATAATGGAACCCACAACCGAAGCATAAGGTACATTTTGCATACGCTTCACCTCTTCAGGTGTTGAAGCACCTTGTGTTTTGTTCAAGTCAAGTCTTTCTTGCATGGGGATGTTGTAACAATCCGTATTTTTGATCAATGTACAACGTCATTTAATTTACTATTTATTTATTTTTTTTCTCGTACGCATTTGCTTTTAAT
>BQNB010026103.1:0-31298 GCA_026074375.1 Tanacetum coccineum
ATCAAGATACTCAGTCTAAAAAGCAGCATTGTTTGGAATGATTGTCTGAACAGCTTGACCGTCTAGATACCCTGGATCTGCAAGAAATGCGAGTTGCTCTTCATCTAAAATTTGTCAACTTCCTGAGCTTCATCTAACATTGCTTTATCCTTATACCATGCTGCATTCCTCGGTCTCTTAAGCTGAGTGCATTGCCTAGCCATATGTCCTTCACCTTGACAGTTGTAGCATTTAACAACCCTTGCTTGTCCACTTGCATTGTTTCTCCCAGAACTAGTAGCATTACTCTTATACCCATTACCAGAATAACTTTGCCATTATCTCCCTTGAACTTGTTGCACTATAACCCTGCCATCTTGTATAGTGGCTTGGTTTCTTAGATTCAATGAAGTTCTAAGTTAATTGTTGGTTGAGGGGAACCTTGATGAAGCTACAGTCGTTAAAAAAGCCATTGCCTTGTTGAGACAAGCAATTGAATCATCTCCTTGAGAGAATACTAGAACAACAAAACATGAGTCCACAAAAGGTGACTCAGTCATCTGTTCTATAGTAACTTGAGGTGATTTATAAGCAATTTGTGGAACAGATGAGGTTTGATGATTCATTTAAGACTGATATGGATATGATGGTGGAACGGATAAATGATTAAATTAAGGTTGTGATGGATAAGTAGATGAGTAATGTTGAGTGGGATGAATTGATCCATATTAAGATGGTGGAAACTGTTGTTGAAGATGAGGATTATTGTATGAAGACTGATAAGTGTTGAAGTGAGGTGGTGTCATCTGCTGATTTGCAACAAATGCAAATGGATCTTGATTGCGTTCACGCAGAAGACGGACTTCATTTGCATGGAGTTCGTGTTGTTCAAGATATGCATAAGGCTGATCAAAGTTGGTAGTATGCAAATCCTTTACGAGCTTGACATCAGTCACAAACTTACTCTATTCAGGAGGAAGACTGTTTAAGAACTTGGTATTAACTTGAAATTGCTCCATTTTCATGTTGTAGATATTCATGTCATTAATCAGCTGAGTGAATCTCAAGTAATAATTATGAAGTGATTCCCCCTTAATGTGAGTAAACTTATCAAATGCATCATACAGTTTACACTTTCTTTCCTGCTTAGTCAAAGAGGTACCTTGCATCAGTAATTGAACTCTCTCCCATAAATCCTTGTCAACTCTGTGATGATTCACAAGTGAATATATATTAGCTGATAGACCTTGAAGAATGATATTGGTTTCCTTCATATCATAATCAGCTTGAATTATCTCAACAACAGATAATTCAGCATATTTCTTTGTTCTAGTCACCCCATTCTCTTCAATAGTAGGCCAAACGAGTGGACCGTGTTTAACTAATTCAAGTATCATTCTTCCGTGCTCTCTATTTTGCATGTAAAGTTCCATTCGACTTTTCCAAGAATCATACAAGTCCTTGTCCAACATAGGTGGACGATTGTCAGCACCGGAGAGTATTATATACTCAGCAAGATTATTCTTTTGTCCGAGTGGAATAATTGAATCCATTTTAATATGATAAGATAAAAGATGATCGCACAGTGATTTGGAATGGAAAATTAGGTTACAAGTTTTTTTGCAAGAATTGGTGTAGCAAAAATAAATTAGTGTTTGGTTTTGAGGTTGTTTGGATTTCGGCTAAATAAAGAAAAGAAGGAAGAAATTTTTGTTGATCTTTTCTTGGTTTCTATTGTGTTTTGTAAAGTATTTTTAAAACCCTTATGCATTTGGATTTTATTTTAAACCTTGTGCATGTGTTTGATTATTATTTTCTATACGCATGCATGTTCTTGGTTTGTTGATCTTGGTTTACTTCATAAACATCATGTTATTGATGATGTGGGATATTTTTGATAGATTTGATATGGCATTGCATAGGGTATTAATTAGTGTAAGAAATGTTAATTAATGAGTTTTAAAGTGATTATTAGGGACTATTTTAGATCAGCAGGTTTTTGGTCATGTTACGAATTATTTTTGGCCTGGAGCCTATGATTAAATTACATGGTTAGATAGATATAGTTATAAGTTTTCCAGGCGAATTGGATGGTTTTTGTATCGATACAGATGATGGATTTATGGCGCGCGAGAGAGTACGAAAACTAATCAAAATGGTTGGCTTGCAGATAGTTTATGTTTTAATGGTAGATTTTTTGCTTAGAGCCTACTTCGTTATTTAACAAAAATTACCCAAAGTTTCACTTCTAGTCCCTCTAGTATATTTTCATTTTTAACCCTCAACTATTATACCATTTCTATTTTTTTAAAACCTTTAATATATAAACAAAATTATACCATTTTTCTCATTTATCACAAAATCATACACACACATAACCCTAAATCACCCTCCCCTCTCTCTCCAAAATATCCGACCACCAGAAAAATTTTCCGGCAAGGCGCCGCTGCCATCTCTGCCGCCTAGTGCCACCCTCCTCAACCATAGACCCATCGCAACCATCACCTTCATCACCACCTTCGCACCATCTCCACCTCGCCGCCGACCACCATATTACACCACCAGCCGCCACCTTCAATCCCTCTATCCTCGTCACCACAACAGATCCACCATAGCAACCATCATGCCACCTTTTTCCAGTCGCCGCCACCATTGTGGCGGGCTGTGGGTGGCGGATCGGCCACCACAGCTGGCGAAATACTCCTATATAACCTCCAAAAATTCTTGTTTTCTTGCCTAGTTTTCCATGCATGGTTGTTACATCGATTGTATTACAAAATATTTTGATTTGGTCATGGTTTATGTCCACTAGGGGTTGTCCGCCGCCAAACCACCATCGTGGTGGCGGTCGGACGACGGTACAGCCACTACAGCCGCACCATGTGGTGTCGGGCTGTGGCGGCGTAACCCCTCGGGGTGCCTCGCTGCGCTCAGCCGACTGACGTCACCGCTGTGGCGGCGGCCGAGCCGGCTGTGGCCACCACAACCACCACAGCCGCACCATGGTGGTGTCGGGCTTGTGGTGGTGATTCCCCTCTTTTTTGTTTATTTTATTTCATATAATTTATTTTTGGTCATTTATTGATTTTTCCGATGTGAAATCGTAGTTAAAAAGGGGCGTTTGGATTTGCATGTAAATCTGCCATTAGGGGCATTTGGATTTATGGATAACAGCCCATATAGGGGTGTTTGTTTATGAGTTTATGGCCTATTAGGGGTGTTTGGGACAACAGCCCCTAAATAGGGGTGTGTTTGGTGTTACTTATATTTAATATATATATATATAAATTTGACAAATTACTAATTACGGGACGCGAAAATACTTGTGATATTGATTGATGGAAAAGAGGAAATGATGTATTTTAGGTACATGGAAACGTTGTATAAACGGCAAGGTCATGCCGAAATTTCTAAAAATCTATATACTTAGTAATTTTTCTCTTAAATTTCTATTATATTAAAAATCCGATAAAAGAACAAAGTTATATAGTCTTTATATATTTATCAAATTATGAATAGATAATAACCCGGTGAATAATCAAAAACTATACTTTTACAAACTATATAACTATTTTAACTAAAATCGTCAAGAAAATGAAACATTAACTTATAATATATTATTTTATAAGTCCCAACATGAATTATACGCGTCTGTTTTCTTATGTAATATATACGGGGATATAATACATATTTTGCTTTTACTCTTTTGGCACATTTCACTTAGTCAACCACCGAAGTGTTATAATTTAGGGATTGAGACTTTTATTAATTTGTCGTGTCGATGTAATCATCCATTCGAAAACCCAAATACATCATCCTAAACTAGTGGGTCATCGCCATTAAGATATACTGCGACTCCTTGATCGAGCCGTTCCGGTTTTTATTGTGTATGCCTAGTATTTGCAATTTGTGTTTCTGCCAGTTGTTCTGCATCATCAAGGTGAGTTCATAGCCTCGCATTTAATTCTTTTATGTTTTAAGAGGGAGATACATGCTTGTTTTAGAAAATCGAACACATGTGATTTTATTATGTGAACGTTGCTATGAGTGTATTGTTGTGGCCCTTCCTTCATGAACCGTCAATCACCGCTAACCGGTGAACGCTGATGCAATAATAATAGATCTATTTTAGCCTAACGACCTGTCTGACGTTTGTTCCTTGTGAGGGCATACGGAGACATATTGTATTTAGTATTGGGAGTGTGTACTATGAACTAAATATTTTGCTATGCTTGTGTTCAAAATGATTGTTTATAAACTCTATGGATTCACTCAACGTTTTCGTTAACGTTTTAGCGTGTTTATCTCAGGTATATTATTGCTAGCTTGGACGGGATGGAAGGCGGATATCGAAGGACGTGAGCTTGGTGAACTTTGCACATATGATAAAATGTTTTCTTTTAAAGAGACTTAAACAGGTTGTGGATTTTTTTTGAAATGAGTTTTTATAAATTTATTAGGGCCTTGGAACTCTGATCTTTTTAATAATAATTGAGTGTCGTTTACCGTGACTCGTGAGCTTATATTATGAAGTAGCACCCCAATGTTGTATTCTGCTGCGTTGGAAATTGGAGGGTGCTACAGATTGGTATCAGAGCACGAGTCATAGCAAACTAGGTCGTTTTTCAAAACCTGGACTATGACTGTTTTCGAAAAAAATTCACGAGTCGTTCACCGATGTCCGATATCCGCGCGCCCAATCCTTCCCGATCCTTTATGTGCTTGTTGCTAGGCCTTTGTTTGTATACTTTATACCAAGCGTGCGGTATAAAAGGGTACCGCTATGTATACATATGCCTTTCGATTATCGTTACACGCGTACATTCGAGTTGTACTATTGATATTATGTAATGAGGTCACCATTATGATATGATTTGATAAATTTCGTATATGTGCAATATATACATATATACATTGCAATATTATGTAGATTTGAGGCTTGGTTAGATTTTTGTTGTGCTTCGAGCCGCGATTAAGGAATCAAATAGCTAAGGAACGAAGGAACGAGGCGAAACTATTTATTTTCCGATCTTTCTTAGTGAATCATCATAAGTAATTTCTATTACTAGCAAAATCATTATTTTCGCAATTTAATTCGTTATTGATGATTGTTTGTGATGAAATCCGTCGAACACTTGCTTAGATTAGTTCGAAAGATTTGTTGGGAAAAATTAACGATTTGAATATCTTGTATAGGTAGGTTTAAACTTGATATGAATTGATTTTTGAGTCAAAAAAATAAACTTTTGGAGCGATTCGTAATACACGGTCTTGAATGCAAAATTTGACACGTATTTTGAGATTCGAGATTTCATAAGAACTGATTTTTAATTTTAAAATAAGATCAAGTTTATTTTTACGAATGTTTTAATATAAGATGGAGCTCATAACTCCTTATAATGAAGGAACTGGAGCAAAATCGAAATATACACTTTAAGCAAAAAAAAAAATGTCAAACACTTGAAATAATAAATTAAAAGCTGATAGAAATTTTAAAGAGCGATTCGAGCACTTTCGAAACAGTTTTAGCCTTCCGGCAAAACACGAAAGTTGTTCGGAATGTCATTTTACTTTGCCGCGAGGCTTGTTTATTTTTAAATCACTTGATAATGGGTCAAAAATGAAAGTCAAATTTTTACATTTTCTTAAAAATAAAATAAGTTTCAGCAGAATTTTGTAAGAGCATTTTGGTCATTTTCTGTCGAGATTCAAATCTCGACTAAAACTAAAAAGTTGTTCGAAACAATGTTTTACATGAAATCTCTTTAGAGTCCGAGTCACGAAAATGGAATATAACGGGGCAGTTTTGAGAAAAACATACATATAGACTTATTAAAAAGTCAAACGTTGATTTTAAAAGTCAATTGTGCTAATTTGAATCTTGTTGGATAATTATAAAAATAATAAACTCTCATTATTCTTACTATATACGTTTATGGTATATAAAAAATGGATGTTAATAAAATACGACACAAGTGTCGAGATTTTAAATCTAATAATTATATCGATTACGGTAATCCGATAACCGAGCCTATTAAAATAGTAACCTTCTTGAAATGGTGACTTTCCAAAATTAACAACTTTCTAAAGTTAGAATCTGGACAAAGATAAAAAGTCTTCAATGATGTAACGTAATCTATGTAAAAAAAAGGGTCGCTTTTACAATAAGTTAAGTAATATTAATTAGAACGCGCAAGTGGATTTCTCAACGCATGCATACTTATATTATCTTTATCAAGGACATATAAGATATATATCTAAGGTTACGAAGTACGTATCGTTCGATCATACTTTATTACTTCTCTATTTACGCGACACTACTATAGGTCGTGGTCGAGCACGTTGAATAGACGCCTCACTGTTTTAGAGAGAAGCAATCTGACTCCTAGTGTGGACAATTCCAGTTATTGAATATATCGTCCGTTTTCCTCATTCGATTACATTGATCCTTAATTCACTACTTCTTGTACTTGCTACGATCCTTAAATCTCAACCACCTTAATATCTTTTTATGAACAATTTATACAAAAAAAATATATATATATACAATAATTTATAAAATGTTTTATCAAACTAAATACCAAATTGCGTCGATTTTCATAAGAAGACAAAGCAAAAATGTGATTCTCAAAAATGATTGAACAATAGTTGACGTGTTTCTCAAAACGAAGGTAAAAATATTTTCCCATTTCTATGTCAAATAATATACTTATTTACAAGGATAGGTCAAAAACTTTTACCATCATATATGGTGTGTACTAATCGAAAAAGTTTTCTTTTTGACGAGGACGGATGTGTCGTCGCTTGGTCCTCAATTATGCATAGCCTAGCTAACTATGCATAATTCAGGAAGAGCCACGCTGTGTCGGATTAATCGTCGCCTTTAAACTAGTGGTTTTGGATAAATGTTTGGGTGAGAACACTTCCAAATGATGGATCCTTATGCAAGTAATCCTATTCGATTCGATTTCGTAAAAACAAGTCTGAATTTTCTTGCGTTCCTTGAAATCTTTTCTTTCGGATGGTGCTGCCTTAGAAAGTCACCATGACCGAGTAATTCCGGAAAATATTTTTGTGTGTCACGTGTAACGTGTGGATCCCATCTAAATCACAATGTTGGTGATGAAATACCAAGAAACCTGATACCGACACTGAGAAGAAATTTTAACAAGATCAGAAGACTGCCAAAGTGGATGAAAGCCGAATTCGAGTAACTACGAGACCAATGAAAAAGACTTCTCCTACATCAAATGTACCTTACCTTATTTTTCCCTCACTCTTTCGATATGTCAATCGACGTCTGTAGAGGAAAGTTCTTTTACATCAAACTGTGAATCATTCCTGTTGAATACCTGTAATCATGTAGAAAACTTCTACCCCCGAAACGTATGTGTTCGGTCATCTAATGTTACGAATGAATCCTACACAAGCTCGAGTTGTGAATTCGAGGTGTTTGATTTGTTCCTGTTCTGCCTTGTGAACTCGGATACCAACGTAGAGTGATGACTCGAATACCAACGTAGAGTCACACAAGGATGGCTCAAAAGGAGAGCCTTCGGCGCGAGAGCCAAGCACAATGGTCGGATCCTACCGAACGATAATGATGTCGTCCGTCATCATTTTCCGTAGGGAATAAAACGGTACGCGATGGACAGTTGGAGTTTGCCGACTTCGTGGCGGTAGATAAAAGACAATCCCGTTTGCCGTCTCCGTTTATTCAGTTGAGGAATCCTTGTGCTTGACTTGATCCGCTTTGATCATCGATGGTCAACGGCGGATAGCCATAGTTGAAAAATTATGTGCAAAACTTTTGCTTGTTATGTGTTTATGTGTTATGTGATTTTAGTCGAGCAGTCGTACATATGTGCGAGCTCGAGGCGGCATTATTATATGACGTCGGATCGGCTGGGTACGCCTACCCATATTATTGAGCTCGCTAAATAGGTCGAGACGATTTAAGGACACACGGAGCGGTCGCGTTTGGGGTGCGAGCTCGAAGTGGTCCCTGCGAGTGGCAGCCAAGCCGGTGACGATCGTGCTTGGGGCACCGTAAAGAATGCACAGAGTTTGATAATATAAGCAAACTTGACCATTTACTAGGGTATGGATCCACGTGTGAGCACTCTACGATGATAGGGTATGGATCCGCGTGTGAGCACTCTACAATGATAGGTTATGGATCCGCGTGTGAGCACTCTACGATGATAGGGTATGGATCCGCGTGTGAGCAACCTACGATGATAAAAATCTTTTTGGATATGGATCCATGGCTATAAAGCCTGTGAGCACCCTGATTTCATATATACTGTAATCTCTTTTGGGTATGAATCCGTTTGTGATCACCCTGTAATCTCTTTTGGGTATGAATCCGTTTGTGATCACCCTGTAATCTCTTTTGAGTATGAATCTGTTTATGATTACCATGCAATTTCTTTTAGGTTTGAATCCGTGTGTGAGCACCCTACAACGATAAAGATCTTTTTGGATATGCATCCATGGCTTTCAGGCCTATGAACATCTTATAATTTTAAAAGGCTTTTCCTGTGCTGATTTTAGCCGGAATTATTTATTGTTAATGGTAGCTTGACTATTTAGCAAGCATGAGTTAATGTGACTGAACTGATTGATTGACATGATTTGACTATTTGCACAAGCATGTCGTTATGTGATTATATGTGCTTCTTGATAAGTACCTTGTTTCGATTAATGCCGTAGTGCTTTCGATAGAGTTATGTATACTCTAAGTGATTTCCGCATAAGTGCGCTTTCTTTCAATTTGCATGGCTGACGGTTAGCGAGCATGTAATTATGTGATGGTATACGCTTAATGATAAGTGCTTTGTTTTGAATAATGTTGTAACGCTTTCGATGGAGTTATGTTCACTCCAAACTAGTTCTATAATGACGCGATCTCTTTTAACGAGACCTATTCGCTTATGCCCGTTGCATATATTTAATGCTTTGACTTTATTCATTAAATTTTCGTTGGAAACTTCGACAATGACCTGTCTATATCCTCACCTCTTCACCATTAAACCGAAGACTATTAAGATGAATTGAGCGCTAGGACGTCGCTTCCTAAAGGAAGGGAGAATGTGACAACCGTCAATTTTCAAAACTTTAAATAACTGTTCTTTTGAATCTTTTGAGCATTGAAAAGTAGGTTGCTTTTCCCGATTGTTAACCACTGAGAGCGAGGTACAATCTGCTCATCTGTTCTTGTAGGAGGTTTTAACAACCCGAATTTAAATCAATATTTAAACCGAGCTCTAATTTTTATTTAATTTCTTTAAAAAACCACTAATTTTGTTTTTAGTCATTTTAACAAAAATTGTCAACGTGGACCGACCCGATAAATATTTGAATATAATTTAATTATCAAAATTATTTAATAAAAATATTTATGAAATTATTTAAAGTTTTATTTCACGAACGTGTGTTAAAAACGTAAATATTTAAATTAAAATTTTATTTTACGAAGAAAGGTTACCCGTGAGACCCAATGGTTACCAAATAAATAATAAACATATCAAATAAACATTTCAAAAATATTTATGAAATATAGTCGTGTAAATACTCATTTTTATAGGAAAAATAATTTGAAAAACAATGGCGTAAGTTTCGTCTTTTAAATCATCCGTTAACTCGCCCAAACTAGACCCGAACCGTTATTTAACAAAAATTACCCAAAGTTTCACTTCTAGTCCCTCTAGTATATTTTCATTTTTAACCCTCAACTATTATACCATTTCTATTTTTTTTAAAACCTTTAATATATAAACAAAATTATACCATTTTTTTTCATTTATAACAAAATCTAAACACACACACAACCCTAAACACTCTCCCACCTCCTCCCTCAAAAATCCGGCGCCTCCATGGCGTTTTCCGGCCGCCGGAAAATTTTTCCGGCGAGTGCGCCGCTGCCATCATCATCGTTCTCCATCACCGATCTATCAACCCATCGCAACCAACACCAAAAACCACCTCTATCTCTGCCTCACCGCCACCAGCCGCCGCACATCAACCCCGTCACCATCTTCACACCGCGGTCACCACCACTGCCATACTCTCCACACCACCACTAACACCAACCGACGACATGCAACACCACCTTCGTCGCCTACAACCGCCAACACCCTCAACAACACCATCCACGGCAGCAGCCGCTGCCACCACACCACCACTTCTATATCCCTCTCCACCGTGGCTCTACCCTCCGTCATCACACCACATCACCATGCCACCACGACGCCACCTTTTCCAGCCGTCGCCGCCGCTGTGGTGGGCCGTGGGTGGCGGCGGGTTGGCCGCAGCCGCGGTTGACTCCACAACAAACCCCCACAAAGAGAAAAAAAAAAACTTTGAACTATTGCCTATTTTTCCGTGCATGGTAGTTACATCGGTTGTAATAATAAATAATTAAGTTGGTGATTGATTTGGTGTCGAATAGGGGCTGACCGCCGCCAAACCACCATTGTGGTGGCGGTCGGACGACGGTACAGCCACCACAGCCGCACCATGTGGTGTCGGGCTGTGGCGGCGTAACCCCTCGGGGGTGCCTCGCGGTGCTCAGCTGCTTAACGCCACCGCTGTGGCGGCGGCCAAGCCGGCTGCGGCCACCACAGCCACCATAGCCGCACCATGGTGGTGTCGGGCTTGTGGTGGTGATTCCCCTTTTTTGTTAATTTTATTTCTTATAATTTATTTCCGGTTATTTGTTGATTTTCCGATGTAAAAACACGGCTTAAATGAGCGTTTTATTTCATTTTACAGTCGATGTAACTACCATGCACGGAAAAATAGGCAATAGATCGAAGGTTTTTGGGGGTCTTTAGTGGTGTTTTGTTGGCTGTGGCAGCCGTCGCCACCTACAACGCCGCACGGCCTGGCGGGCAGCTAGGTCACAAAGGGAGGCGGCTTGTGAGAAACGTTGGTGGTGTATAGTGATGTGGCGGATGAAGGTAGGTGTTGCATTGACGTCGGTTGTTGTTAGATGGTGGTGTGGAGAGGACTTGCCGGCATGGCGTGGGCGGCTGTTGAGGTGGTTTGAGATGCGGCGGATGGTCCTTGGGTGTCGAGGGTGACTATGGTGGTGGAGGATGAGTCGAAGAGATGGAGGCTATAATAGAGGCACAAGGTGGGAGGAGGCACGGCGATTTCGCCGGAATAATCGACGGTAATAGTTTTACGGTCGCCGGGAAAATCATGGGGGCAGGAATTTGGGAGGAGGGAGAGGGGTGATGTAGGGTTATGTGTGTGTGTTTTGAATGAAATTTGTTATAATGAATATTTAGTTTAATTTTTATAATATATAAAAAGTTTTAAAAGTAAATGAAAGGTATATAAGTCTTTTGGGTTGTATTTCGAATAAGTATAATAGAGGGAACTAGAAGTGAAACTTTTGTATTTTTTGTTTAAATAAACGGTTCGGGTCTCGTTTGGGAGTAACGGATGATTCAAAGACGAAACTTGCGCATTGTTTTTCAAAGTTTTTTCCATCGAAAATGAGTATTCACTCGACCATATTTCGTAAATATTTTGTAATGTTCATTTTAAAATTGTTTATTATATATTGAGTAATACTTTTAGACTTTGTCCGAAAAAAATAAATCTTAATTTAAATGTTCGCGTTTTCAACCAACGCTTTTAAATGAAATGTAAGATAATTTATTAAATATTTTTATTAAATAAATTTCGATAAATAAATAAAATTTCATTAGTCTCGTGTCGGTACGCGTTGTTGCCACTTTCGAGCCAACTAAGTTTCAAATAAAATAAATAAATAATAAAAAAAAATTATGAGAATTATGTACTAATAATTATGATTTATTATTAAAATAAATTTTGGAAAATTATCAGTTACGCGGAATTTTTTTTTTTTTTTCGGCGATAAAAGGTTAAACGGTCAAAAGTCAAGTCAAACTCGAAAAGTAAAAGGGTAACATAGTTATTTAAAGTTCTGAAAATTGACGGTTGTCACATTCTCCCCTCCTTTAGGAAGCGACGTCCCGACGCTTAATCACTTTATTCGTCCCAAATTCCCTTACAATGGGTGAAAGATGACATTCTCGAATGGATTCACATGTTCTCACATCATGGCCACACGACCTCGGACGCATTTGGAAAAATTTCAAAGCGACAATCAATTCAAAAATCATCGGTGATCACCCGATCAAATCAAAACACATATCGATCAATGGGTCTCGCTGAAAGAGATCGTGATATTATAAAAATCGCATAAAATACACATAACTCCATCGGAAGCGTTACAACATTATTCAAAACAAGGCGCTCATCATTAAGCGTATACAATCACATAATTGCATGCTCGCTAACCGTCAAGCCATGCAAATTGAAAGAAAGCGCACTTATGCGGAAATCACTTAGAGTATACATAACTCTATCGAAAGCACTACGGCATTAATCGAAACAAGGTACTTATCAATAAGCACATACAATCACATAACGACATGCTTGCTAACTAGCCAAACCATGCCAATCAATCAGTTCAGTCACGTTAACTCATGCTTGCTAAATAGCCAAGCCATGATAATTAATAATTTTTGACAGAATTTCGGCTAAGACTAGCCAGAGAAAGTTTTTAAAGTTACAGGAAGTTCACGGGCCCGAAAGCCATGGATGCATTTCCAAAAAGATTTTTATCATAGTAGGTGCTCACACACGGATTCAAACCCAAAAGAGATTACAGGGTGATCACAATCAGATTCATACCCAAAAGAGATTACAGGGTGATCACCATTACGGATTAACCCAAAAGAGATTACAGGGTGATCACAAAGGATTCTATACCAAAAGGGATTACGTTATAGAAATCAGGGTGCTCACGGGCTCTATAGCCATGGAACCTTATTCCAAAAAGATTTGTATCATCGTAGGTTGCTCACACGCGGATCCATACCCTATTCATCGTATAGTAGGTGCTCACACGCGGATCCATAACTATCATTGTAGATGTGCTCACACGCGGATCCATACCCTATCATCGTAGAGTGCTCACACGTGGATCCATACCCTAGTAAATGGTCAAGTTTGCTTATATTATCAAACTCTGTGCATTCTTTACGGTGCCCCAAGCACGATCGTCACCGGCTTGGCTGCCACTCGCAGGGACCACTTCGAGCTCGCACCCCAAACGCGACCGCTCCGTGTGTCCTTAAATCATCGTCTCGTCCTATTTAGCGTGCTCCATAAGTAGGGTAGGCGTACCCTGCCGATCGGACGTCATTTCACAATGCCGCCTCGAGCTCGCATAACTCATACGGACACTCGACTCTAAATCACATAACATAAAAAATTTTGAATGCAAAAGTTTTGCACATAATTTTTCAACTATGGCTATCCGTCGTTGATCATCGACGATCAAAGGGGATCGAGGATGCACTTGGACTCCTAACTGAATAAACGGAGACGGCAAACGGGATTGTCTTTTATCTACCGCCACGAAGTCGGCAAGACTCAAAATGTCCCCCATCGTCGTACGGTTTTTTACCATAAGGAAAAATGATGACGGCGACCATTTCATTTATCGTTCGGTAGGATCCGACCATTGTGCTTGGCTCTCGCGCCGAAGGCTCTCCTTTTGAGCCATCCTTGTGTGACTCTTAGTTGGTTTCGAAGTATCAATCTTCGGTTGTATCCGAGTTCACAAGGCATATGGTGAACAATTCACACCCTCGAGTTCAAAACTCGAGCTTGTGTAGGGTTCACTAGCAAAACTGTCATCCTTTTTTGCTTATTTCTCAGCTTATTTGTTAGTTTCTAAAAAAGTCATAGTTTTAAATTTTGTTTATTTTTATCTTTTCTTTAAGTTTATAAAAAGAAGATTAAAAAAAAATGTTTTACAAAAAGGGAAGCCATGGGGGGTCGAACCCATGACCACCCTTTTAGCACACAGTCGTCCCACACAACCCACACACTAACCACTGCCATTGGGACTTGTCACTTGTTAGTGTTTGCACAATTAAATAGATAACCTCTTTTTAGCCAATAAGCCTAACAGCCAAATTTGGCTTTTTCCCAACTTATTCAAATAAGCTGGCAACCATTTTGTATTTTTCATAGATTCCTAATAAGTTTAGCTACTTTCTGTAATTTTCCTAGATTTTTATAAAAACGTTTAGTATTTTTTATAATTTATTTAGATTAAAACAGTAATTAAATCATAATAAATAAAATAAAAGTCAAAAAAATATAATTCTTTTTTTCAAAATTTTCTTTTACCATGTAGGACCTAGGAAAAATAAATTTGCTCTCGTAGGGTTAATTTTTAGAAATTGGATTTTTAAAGATCGGGATCAAATCCCGTTCTCGTTTTCTTCGCGTTTTTAACTTTAAACACCTCCGTTTTTGGTCTAGTTTTTTTTATTCTTTCTTTTTAGTCATTTAGGATTAATTAAAAGTAAAAAAGTCACTTTAGGATTAAATTTTGATAATTTAGGTTTTTAAGTCGCGTTTTTATTTACGTTTCCGTTCTCATCAATATAATGCTTTCAACTGAGGCATTATCATAATAAGTTCCCGAACAAAAGATTTAAAACTTGTCATTGTGTCACTTGTGAAATACAGCTCACCTTTAATTGATAAACAAACTATAAGAGGGGTATAAGGAGGGTTGTTCCGAGGAACTACGACCCGAAAGGAGAAGGTTTTTAATAGCTTCGCGCTTTCCCGCTCCTCCGCTCCTTTGTGCGTTTTTCTTTTAGAGAGCTACCGTGAAACGAGTTGATTATTGGTTTAAGTTGTCTTATCTTATTTTGTCCGTTAATAAAATATGTTGTTAAAAAACTCGAAAAACCAAAAATAATCTTCTTTTTCTTCTTATCCATTTAATTCTTTTATTAACCCTCTTAATTGTTTAATTCTTATGGCGTCATTCGCCTATCGTTATGCGATTACAGAATGCTCGTCTTGTGGAGCTTTGTACACTAGAAACTGTGGTTGTTCAAAAGGGAGTCTTGAAGACAAGATTCTTGTTCCCGTACCCGACTCGTCTCAACGACCCCTTATTTTTGAAAAAATTTGTCTCAATTGTGGAGACCCGGTTCATGGTCTATATTGTCGACAGTGTGCTCTAATACGAAAGACATTGGAGGAAGTTTTTCAAGATTTCCAAGACACTTCCGAGTCATCCGATGACGATACTAACTTTGTTAATGAAAATCAAGAGCCATTCGTTGTCAATCAAGACCCCGGTAAAAATTCTTCGCAAAGTCCTCCACACATTGATCATTGTTGTTACGGGTGTGGTGATTCATTAGACGATATCTTCTGTCAACAATGTACTTGATGCACGAGTAAGTCTTGTGGGAAAGGTGCTCATTTACGGGTATAATTGTCCTACCGAGAGTTCGATTATCTTCTAATCCGGAACCATGCAAAAATCAAACATTGATGAGCCCTACAAAACTTGCACAGATTGGAACAACAATGTTTTGTTTAGTACATTCCAAAATGTGTGCAATGAATACGATGGGTTTGTTTTTATTGTAAAGATGGAAATTTTTTTTGAAACATATCAATGTTTTTCACTCAGTACTTTCTAACGATTCTCATGTGTTGCAAAACACATCCTCCACAAAACCTAATACGTTCCTATACTTTCGTGTGTTATATGGACGATTCTCATTACGTACGATTGTCCACTCAAGTCCGTTTGTCTACAATCAGGGACCCATGTTTCAATCAAAATTTGATTTTTTTCCAAAACTTCACGTGTTTTCTATAACAATACTTTGTTGTGAAAATTTACGGGGGACTCATGAAACTTTACCAATGTCAACCAATGAATGAGACTATTTATCATGACGCAAAATTTTGCTATGAATCCTAATTTTTTTGGTTTTGACCAATCTCTCCCCCCGCAATACTACCGTCAATCTTCAAATTTCAGTTCCGCAAAATGAGCTTCTCAATTCTCAAATAAAGCTTATGGAACAATGACAACTTATCGTGATTTTGGGTTGATAAGTCATACAAAAGAAGGAAGAATAAAAGCGAATGTGGAGAACAAGCGGTAAAGATCGATCTTGGAAGATTCCATTTGCTACGATGATGACGACGACGATACCAATTGCAATCACACGTTTTACCAATCGAGGAACCGATAACTCTTATGTTACTGGGGGACGAGCATTCTTGTCACTATACCGCAACGGAATTCGGACGAATTCATAGTCTAGAGTTGAGGAATTGTCCTATCCCAAGTGAGTCGGGGTTTCCCGCAAAAATGTGTGATGTTGCCTCTTTGTGAAAATACACCCCTTTAATGCTCTCAATGACACTTTGAGATTGTTGTCAATTCTGACGATGACGAACAATTCTTCGATTGATGACGATTCTCCCTACGTGTGAGATTATCGATTATGTCGATGCATATCTCCCGTTGTGGAGATCGTCAGCTAGAGGTGGTGGAGATTGTTTTTATTGAATCGGAGTTGGAAGGATTGATGTTGACATTCTTTTAACAATCAAAGACGATGTCCTTCATGAAAAAATTGTTGAATGTTCAATCTTCTTATTGCTTAAGATCGATGCATTAAGAGATTAATCCTACTCATCTTTCGAAGTTGTGTAAGTCTACCTCCACATTTCTAATCTTTTCTTGAGGAGATAACACTTGAATAATTCTATTCCGAATCTAATCCCCCCCCCCCCCCCCCCACCCCTCCCCCCCCCCATTCCGCTTTATCTAGAAGAGGATTGTTAGTGGCAGTCCCACTACTCACTGGTTATCTCTCTGATTATAAAGCTTTCTACGTGATAAGGATCATTTTAAAGAGAGGAGTAGTGGCAATACCATTACTCATGTTGATTTTTTCTCAATTATGTTTCGTTTATCTTTGATCTTTTGAAATGATCAGTTTCCTCTACGATAGGAGTGATTTTAATCATGAGGAGTGCGATGAAGCTTGCTCCCATCATATCTCCACCGGAGTATGATAATTCTGCTTTAGATTGAGCCCGCAGCTGGGCAATCTTACTATGGATGTGGTGGAGGATATTTCCCAACAAGAGAACCAAGAGTTCATGTGCCTAATGTTTTACCCACCCATCCCACCCTGGATACGGATTTCATACTTTTAAGTGAACCTCTCTTCGCTTATATTGTATGGATCTTTCTTCCATTTCTCACGTATCCAGTTGTCCCTCCATATCTTCTCTCCACCGGGAATGAAGATACCATTTTTGACCCTGGCATTTCCATTTTCTTCTTTTATGCGGATGTATTCATCGGAGTGGAACTCTCATAAAATTCAAATGTTTATAACGCTTATAATGAAATTCCGATGATGATTTTATCTTCCACTTGTGTCCCCATGGACCAATGAATTCGGGGTCGAGTCGAGCTTGTGACTCGGTTACCAAAAACAAGGCGCTTCGTGGGTGGCAACCCATGCTTATCCAGTCTATCTTCTTTCTTTATGCTAATAAGTGTTTTGTGTTGTGATGAGACTTGCCTCTACCATTTCTCGTGTTTCGTCCATGTTTTGTTTGCTTTGTGTTGTATGTCCAGGATTTCCCGGATTGTGAAGACTCTCGTGCTTGCAGTATCCACAAGAGTTTCACATCCTCAGCTTCATTTTGGGAATCCAGTATCCAAATCTAATGGACTAACGTTTTATCTTTTGGCACACTTCATAAACGGCCTTAGATTTACGTAGGTACCCCTTTGAAACATCGAGGACGATGTTTAGTTCTAGTATGGGGGATCTTCGATTTGATTTTTGCCTGCAGTCGTTATTATCATGTAATCCCGTTTTACCACCAAATTTTTGCAAAAATGCAACAAAAAAATATTGAAAAAATTTTAAAAATTTTCAAAAATAAAATAAGTGTTTTGTCACAGTTTTGGCTTTCCTAATGGGTAGAATGAGAATAATTTTTGACTCGATCGGGCGTGTTGAGCCCTAGCTAGTTCCTCAACTTACCGCTTGTAGGCTAAGCTTTCACGAATTCGATTGCTTCGAATTTTAATAAGGTGAAGAACAGAAATTGATTGAGTTAATATAAGTTTATGTGCTGAACGAAAACTTATATGAGTCACTTGTGCTTTTTCTACCATTAGCTTCAAATGCACTAAATCATAATTACTCCAATTCAGTTCAACTAAGTCAGTCATATATTTTAGAAAAAGCTTCAATTTGTACTTGATTTTTAAAAGCAAGATTTTTTGTTCTTAATAATTCGAAAGTTAAAATGCCAAAGAAGCATGAATGAAGTATGAATGCAAAAATGCATGAATATTAAAATTTTGCCAATGAAGCATACAATTGATTATATGGAGCAAGTAAAAGATGTGTCGTGATATCCCACTCCGCTAACCACGAGGTGGGGGTTCAAACTAAGACATCTTTACTTCTAAGGATTTGGTGTGTTGTGATATCTCACCAGGATGCGACGGTTTGGGGCGATCAAAATCAGACACCTTTCCTTAGCCATATTAGGAAGAAGGTTTTGTTGCGTTTTCACTACGTAGCAAGGGGTGGGTTTACAAACTAGAACACCAGTCGTTGGTTGAGATATCCTACTAGGAGCAGGTAGGTAGGTGTTCAAACTAAGCAAACGCATTCTGGCATTAGAATTATGTTTATAATGATGAAGATGTTGCAAAAAGTTCTACAGTTAAAATCTCGTTCTTTAAAATCAAGTTACAAGGTCCGAATAAGTTGTTGCTTTGAGTCATGATTCATCTTGATTTCACGATATGGAAATATTTGATCTATGGTTGAGTGAAATGATTACCACATTTAAATTCATATATCTATGTTGGGAGTAATGTTCACAGTATAGTATGAGTGCTTAGCAGTTAGATTATATTGACAAATGATCTTGTTTAATTGCTTGGTTTGGAACTTGTGAAAAAATCAGGGACGATGAAATTATCCGTCAGGACGTCCGTGGATTATTCTTACGGGCGTTTTCTTCTATGATCCAATGTGATAAAATAAAGGAAGTCAAAAACAAGAAGTGGAGAAAAGAAAAAGAAAATCCAAAAAAATTAGGTAGTTTAATTAGTACAAATAAAAGTGGTATAACGGGATTGTCGATGCTTTTGATTCTTTAGTTCCTTGAGAACACTTTGCTACTTTTCAAAGTTATTATTCGAGGGGGATTGAGATTCTTAGTTTTTCGTATTGCTTTACTTATTTGCATTGGTGAGGACACGGCAATACCTTAGTATGGGGGATTTTGGTATGTGTTTAATTACACATACCTTTTACCTTTAAAAACAAGCTAAATAACAAATCGGACTTAAAAATGCCAAATATACGGTTGTTTTGCTCATTGTAATTGTGTAGGAACGGATAATAAGAAAAGACGAAACAAAGCAAAACGACAGAAACCGGACTCGAATAGATAGGACTGTGAAAGACAAAGCCAATTCAAAGCCGAAAAGTCAATCAAGTCAAAAAGGCACAGAAATGTCAATAGTCAAAAGTCAAAGCCAAACCCAAGTAACCCGAAGCAAAAAAGTCATAAGTCTAGAGATATATGTTTAAGGGTTGAAATTGCAAAAACCCCTAAACTAATATTTATAAGGGAGGAAAAGGGAGAAAAGAGAGAGGGGCAAACTGCCATGTTAGCAAGTTTTACCCCAAGGCAAAGCTGCATGTCCTATAAACTTCGTTACCACCCAAGGACGTGTGCGTGAATAGTCAATAACCTTTGGGGACTGAAATTGCCAAGTCCCCAAAAGGTTTTAACAACAAGGAACATGGATGCAATCAAGCATAACTCCATCAAGGACCATTTGTGCCAATCTCCTAAAACCACACTCTGTCACTCCCAACACCCTTTCCCGCCACTTTTGTAAACCAAAACCCAAACCGCATCACGAGTTCACTTCACCTTTTTAACCTGCGTTTCTTCACCTCACCATGGATATCACTCCACCCCTCTCCACTACCACAAACCAATAAAGATTGCCAAGCTGGCAATCTCACAAGAAACGAGCACAATTGAAGGGTCAAGATTGGTTTTTGGTCTTGCTCTCACAAAACAAACACAACAAAGAAGCTGCTCAGCTTATAAAAAGGGAAGAAAGTAGTTAGAGAGTAGTGAGTTGTATGTGTTTTTAATTTTCAGTTTTAAATTCTCTCAATATTAAGCAATTTTCTTTCAAGTTTTTAGCAATACGTTTTAATCACTTGTACTCTCTCTCTTTCAACTTGTACTTCATAATTTTAGTAATATCAATTCAGTTTACAAGTTCCTTTAAGTTTGTTTCATTTTTTTAAGTCGATTTAATCATTTAAGATTTCATTAAGTCATTAGCGCTCTATTCTAGTTAATCAGCTCTAATTCAGTTAAAACACTTGTAAAAGGCCTTAAGTACATGTTTTCAGCTCATTTACTTTAAAAGTTTTCATTTGGATTCAAATTGAGCAAGTTTGGAAGCTACAAGGGGTAATAAGCTCTTATAAGCTCATTTAGCTTATTAAGCTGGTTTAGAGGCTAAGGAACCATTAGGTGTTTGTTTTTTTTAAGCCACTCACTCTACAAGAGTGGCTTAAGTGCTGAGACTCCAAATAATTCTACAGGTTTCATTTCTTAAGTTTCATTTAGTTAATTCTAGCTTTTACATTTGCTTATTTTCTATTCTAATTTTGTTAATTCTTTTCAACATGTTTGTTTATGGTTAATCTATAGTGTTTTAGTTTTCATTGGATTAAATTTGTGCAGTTAGTTTCTCTTTTAAAACTGAAATATTAGTGTATTAAGCTAGTAGAGAAACTAGCTTAATCTCATTAATAAGCTGTTACTTTTAGTGTTAAAATAGTTTAAGTAGGTCAATATAAGTAGAAGTAGATAAAAAGTTTAAGCTGTTTTAGTTTTTAGATAGAGTTTGAGTGCACTTAATTTTGACAGCTTTCCATAAAGGTCAATATAGTGTAAAGTATTTTTGGTGAATTTTTCAGAATTTTTCGAAATAGTTTAATATTTTTTATAATTTAATTTAGTTAAAAGTTTATTTAATTCATAAAAAATACAAAAATTATCAAAAAAATATTTTGCTTTTTTAGAAAATTTTCTTTTGTCATATAGTTTGTAGGAAAAATACAAAAGTTTTCGTAGGGTCATTTTTACAACTTTTTACTTTTTAAAGAGCGGTCCGGGTACGGGATTTTTAGTTGACTCGTTTTTGGGTCAAACGAACTCCGTTTTCGGTCTAGTCTTTTTCATTCTTCGTTATTTGTCCCGTAGAGTAGTTTAGAAGTAAAAATTTCTTCGTAGGGTTATTTTTAAAGATTTTGGGTTTTTCCCCCCTTTGTTCGGGATTCGTGCTTTCGTTTTTTAGCTTAATTTCATAATTTTTAGGTTTTTCTCAAACGTTTTTGTTTATTATTGTTTATTTATCTTCCCTTTTTCTCCCCCCCCCCCCCCACCCATGCACTTCAAATCAGCATCAGAGTCAACAACGTAGTTGTGTTGTACATCGTTTTGCATCTCGTATACTTCATGATACTTATCCATATGATCTACAAAGGTGTCATGATCTTGTACCTCAAACGGAGTATTCGAGTCATATGATGGCCCGACTTCTTTAGATGTAAGATTTGCCATGAACATGATCTGTGTGGTGGGGCCCTCATCAACATCAGAGTCAAATGCATCACATTGAACAGCTTCAAAGACATGGTCCACATTGAGTGCCAGATCATCCACATCGTTATCAAAATTGGTGACTTGTTCTCCTGCAATAAACAATAACTGCTCTTCATCCAGTACTGCACTATTCTCATGAGCATGCATAAGCAACATCTTGTCTTTGAAGTAGTCTGAATCCTGAGGTCGCTTTGGTTGTGGACATTCTCGTGCTATGTGCCCGATTCCTTTGCAGTTGTAACACATAACGGGTTTAGCTTGACCAGGATTCACATTGCCATCTCTGTTCTGACCTCCAGCATTCCCAGCTACAACATTTCCTCTTGCATTGTTCCTCTGAAATGGTCTTCCCTGATTATTCGCATTGTATCTTCCACGGACATCTTGAACCACAACTCTGCCGTCTTGAACCGTAGCTTTGTTCCTTGCATTAGAAGACGTTCTGAGTTGATTGTTTGTTTGAGGAAGATGTGATTTGTACGATTGATTGAGGAGGGCAAGTGTGTTGGTTAGGCTTTCAATCAAGTTATCCGTTGAAGTGCTTCCTGTGTCCATTTGACAGTTATCAACAAGTGATGGTTGATTTGAGAATTGTGGAGAATCAGATGATTGTGTTGGATACTTCTGATTTGATGCATTAGACACTAGTGCCAAAGGGTCATTAGTTGGTTGAATGAACCTTTCCATCATCATTCTGTTCTCATTAGCATGTACCTCATGTTGCTTTAAATAAGCATACAACTGATCAAAGTTAGACTCTTTCAAACCTCTGTTAAGTTTAACTTCAGTTATGAATCTACTCCATTCAGGTAACATGTTGTTCACAAACTTAGAGTTAAGCTGCATTCTGGGCATGGTCATCTTAATGTTTCTCATGTCGTTAATGAGCTTTGTAAACCTGACATAGTATACATGAATGGTTTCTCCTTTGATTTGGCAGAAGTGTTCAAATTCATCGTATAATTGAGATTCCCGGTCATCCTTTGTCAACTCAGAACCTTCCAGAATCATCTTCACATTGTCCCAAATATCTTTGGCGTCAGTATAGTGGTTGATGAGAGAGTAGATGTCTTTTGGTATACCTTGAAGTATGATATTTGTAGCACGAATGTCAGCTTTATACCTGTCCTTTTGTTCAGCTGAAAGGTCGGCAAAGACTCTAGCACGTTCTGGACCTAGATGAAGTGCACCCTCACCTCCTTCAGTAAGGGTATCTCTCATTGTTCCCATTTGAAATGGACCTTCAGTAATTGATTTCATTATATTCTCTCCATTATCTTTTCCCAGACAATACAGACGAATCCGTTGTTGCCATGATTCAAAGTCTGTTCTATCAAGCATTGGTGGGCGGGTATCGGAACCGGCATACTGGATATCTTCTGACATATTAGACATCTTGATTTATAGTTTACGGGATTTTACAAGTCTAAGATTTAAACCGATAAATAGTTTAACGGGATTTTACAAAATTACTAGATAACCATGAATGAATGAACAACATCAATAGAAAAACAGTAAATGAAAAATTGGTTGTGGTTTTGGTTTGTTGATTTGTTATGAAATTTGGCGCAAGTTGGATTATGAAAAAAATAAATTTTACATATACCAAAACATCTAAAATTTTGTTCGGTTGTAAAAATAAGCTAAAAAGGCTAAAGAAATAAAAATTTATATTTTATAATTTTTCCCGAACAAAAAGTGTCGCTAAAAGGAATGTCGTCTGGATACTCTTTTTTTTTATTCAAAACCGCCTTACCTATCTTTATAAATCAAACCGCCTCAATTATTTAAAGCAAACCGCTGCCAAATGATATTTAGCAAACCGCTGCCATTTATGGCAACTCGCCATGAGGTTTAGCAAACCGCCTTGAGTAACTCGCCGTGTATTATGTCAGGTAAACCGCCACGAACTTTTTTTCAACTCGCCCGGATAACACAAATCAAACGCTGTGTACCTTAGATTAACTCGCGGCTAGAGAACTCAAACCGTGTGTAATTTTTATAATCAACCCGCCTTTGATATAAATTTTGGCCATCGGTAACGGTTTCTTTTGCTAAATTAAAATTAATCAACTCGCCGTCTAAACCTGTTCAATATCCGCCATAACAGAGTAGCCAAACCGCCATGAACTAAAGCAAGTCGCCAAATATAATAATCAAAACCGCTTCTTTGACTTTTTCCTAAAAATTTCAGTTCTTGTCCATTACCCTTTAGTCAAACCGCGCCGGCTTAGAAAATGATATTTTAACCAACTCTCCTCGAAGAACACTTGACGAATTAAGCAAAATCAAGTCCATATTATTTTTAACCACGAATCAAAGCTCTACATGAATGACTAAGATGGTGTATGGAGATATACCTTCAATACATGTATTTCTTCGTGGAAATCATAAAAAACGAAGCAAACTCCACGAAAGTAAAACCAAACTTAATAACCTTATAAATTGACTAGGAGCTTGTTGTAACACTTTATGTGGTTAACAATCTACTTGTTTTGTGATAGAACATGTAAAGAACAAGTTTTAACAAACAAACAATACATCAAAAATAAATATGAGCCGTGGGTTTAGGGTTTTTTTTTCTTCAATAAATAAGACACGAAATTTAGCTAGTATTAACACACGATCAATCACGAATACAAAACAGTCTGATTACCAAATTCGTAGGATCGTTTAATTCATAACACGGGTGATGATTCTTGTGATTGGCCTAGTTTCTAGAGAGGGAAACATATAGAGAGATATTTCTAGAGAGAGAAATGTATGTGTTAAAGGAAAATGATTA
This sequence comes from Tanacetum coccineum, assembly GCA_026074375.1. NCBI lineage: Eukaryota > Viridiplantae > Streptophyta > Magnoliopsida > Asterales > Asteraceae > Tanacetum > Tanacetum coccineum. Next base: position 24,395 of record BQNB010026103.1, read on the forward strand.
TGACCAGCTTGCCTCTTCCAAAGTTAGAAGAGGCTTATATAGTTTTTACAAAATACGGGTATTTGTACCCAGCTTTAATTCCGAATGATATTACGATTAACTATTAAACTATGAACTATTATACATAATGAATATACGGGGTGACCGAGTCTTTTACTCATATCTAACAATACCCATAGTCCAGCATTTGATTCTGAATCCAGAGTACTTGTCCACAGCAACTAGCAGCAGCCACATACTCAGCTTCTATAGAGGATGGGTGGGCAAACCTAGGTTTGCTTCTGGCACTCCTGATATCAATTTGCATCTTAGGACACTGACAACATCCTGCTGTTGATTTCCTATCTAAGCTAGCTCCAGCATAGTTACTATTAGAATATGCCACCAGATCAAAGGGAGAATCTCTAGGATACCAAAGACCTAATTTAGGTTTGCCTTTTAGATATCTAAAAATCCTTTTTACAGCATGTGAGTATGCAACTTTTGGTGTAACTTGAAATCTGGCACATGCACATACTGCAAACATAATATCTGGCCTGGATGATGTAAGAGATACATCAATGATCCAATCATTGACCTGTATAAATGGACATCAACATCATCACCATCTGAATCCTTGAGCAGGGGTTTTTCTGTATCCATGGGTGTTCTAGCTGTCCTAACATCTTGAAAACCAAACTTATTTAATATGTCAGTCACATATTTATCCCCACTGATAAAAATTCCATGTTCTTTCTGCTTTACTTGTAAACCTAAGAAGAAGGTGCGTTCTCCTATAGAACTCATCTGAAATTTGTCATGCATCAGTTTCTCAAATTCAAGGCACAAGTCCTTCATTGAGAGTAAAAAAATAATATCATCCACATAGATGTTACTAGGAAAATATCCCCTTTTGCCTTCTTGATAAACACGGTTCTGATCTATTTTTCTCTCTCTGAAACCATTGGTCCAATAAGTACTTGGCGAGGTCTCATTACAGGCTCTTGGAGATTGATGCAACCCATACAGTGCTTTCACCACCTTGTAAACCTTGTCAGGATAGTCAGGATCTTCAAACCCTAGAGGCTGACACACATATACCTCCTCTTTAATCTGACCATAAAGAAAAGCCCTTTTAACATCTATTTTGTACACCATGAATCCCATAAAGGAAGCATAAGCTAAGAACAGTCTTATGGCTTCAATTCTTGCTACAGGGGCAAAGACTTCATTATAGTCTATGCATTCTTCTTGAGTATATCCCTAAGCAACTAGTCTTGCCTTGTTCCTGATCACTATGCCTCATTTATCTTTCTTGTTTTTGAATATCCCTTTTGTACCAATGGCCCTTTTTCCCTTAGGTAAATCCACAAGAACCCAAACCTTTTGAAGCTTAAACTGTAGAAGCTCTTCTTGCATTGCTTCTACCCAAGCTGAATCACTTAGAGTTTTGGTAACCCTTTTGGGTTCTGTTGGATAGAATAGAAAATATAGAAAAACAGTCAGTATTGAGGTCTTATTGAGGTTTCTTTCATAAGCAAAAGACTGAGTGTGAAGCCTTGTTCATTTACAGTTTTTTGTCATCCCTATTGTCTGTACACCAGATTGTATATCACCAATCACATGATCAAGAGAATGATCTTTATGTATTCTGGTATTTGGAGTAGTAGGAACATGATATGAGGCATTGAGGTTGCTCATATCCATTTCTGTTTCATCACCAAATAAATCAGCATTTGGGTTCAGGCTGTAACATTGTCCTCTTAAAGAAATTATGTCTGAGATAGATTGAGGGCAATTTGACCTAGTAGTAAGAACTGTTGGACTAACAGTATTTATATGTAGACTACCAGTTCTAAGATTTGCACTAGCAGTATTAATACTTGGCCCAGCAGTATTAATATTTGGAGTACTGCTCTCAGGTATCTCTTGGTCATCAACTCCACTTGCTTTACTAACCCCTTCATCATCCTTCTTTTCAGCATCACAAGAAGGTTCTGGTTCATCATGACTAACATTCGTTGAAGGAGAATCAAAATATGAAGAATTATCTTTCACAGGGCATCACAATGTAGTCTTGGTTGTGTCCGATTCCTTGCTAGTAGTACCTTCACCAATACTGATTTCTGAACCTGCAAAATCATTAGAGTTTGTACCTGCAATAACTGACACATAATTCATTGATTTTGTTAGACTATCAATATCAAATAGCCACTTTGGACCATCTCCTAAAACAATAGGTTTATCCTTCAAGAACCTAATGTGCAAGTTTTCTTCTACTTTCCTAGTTCTAATGTTGTATACTCTAAAAGCTTTAATAGTCAATGAGTATCCAACAAAGAATCCATCATCAGATTTTCCATCAAACTTGCCAAGATGATCTAAGGTTTTTTAAGAATAGGAAACATGTCCTCCAATGGTCTTCAGGAAGCTTTTGGAGAGCTGGAGTTCTACCTCTAAACAGTTATAAGGTGTTTGTTATGAGGCCTTCTTAACAATTATTTCCCTATTCTGCAACATGCAAAAGCTGTATTAACTGCTTCAGCCCAAAATGTAGTGGGTAGCTTAGAGTCTGCTAACGTTGTTCTAGCTTCCTCAATTAGTGTCCTATTTCTCATTTTAGCAACACCATTTTGCTGAGGAGTTTTAGCTACACTATATTCTCTCTTAATGCCTTTTTGTTCAAAAACTCATTCATAACTCTATTCTTAAACTCTGTCCCATTGTCATATCTGATTATTTTTACTTTCTTATCAACTAGGTTTTCTATCTCAGTTATAAAGTTCTTAAGGATGCCACTTGTCTCATCCTTAGAGGCTAAAAAGAAAACCCAAGTGAATCTACTATAATCATCAGTAACCACAAGACAATATTTCTTATTCATTAGGCTGCTAACAAAAGTTGGAGATCCCAACTTAGTTCCATAGGCAACATGAATAAAGGCTGAGTAATAGAGTTCTAAACTTTAGACTTACATGAGGCTTTGTGTTGCTTTCCCTTAAGGCTAGTAACACAAGTTTGGTTATTTTCAAAATGTTTTAAGGGCAAACCTCTTACAAGATTGTCCTTAACTTTATTTAAAGTTTTAAAATTGATATGACCAAGCCTCCTATGCCAGAGCATTGATTCATCAAGAGTGGCCTTTGCAACAAGACAAGTTAAACAATCTTTAGGAACAATGTTTTTCATATCAACACTGTACATGTTGTTCTTTCTAGGAATTTTAAGTAGAATCTGACTTTCATCAGGTAACTTAAAATCAGGAGATAGAACAAAACATACACAGGCAGTGCCTAGTAAAAAGACTAGTTCTTTTTGTCACACATCTGTGAGACACTAAACAGGTTAAATTTTCAATATCAGATACTCAATATGCTTAGCCTGCAAGTGCTAGTCCAAAGCCAAAAATACACAATCCAAAGTATTTTCTTCTTGACAGTATTAAGTATGACTAACAATTTTAACAAGCAGTCTTAAGTATAACTAGCAGTACTAATTATACTTAGCAATACTAATTGACAAGACTAACAATACTAATCCTTTAATATTACAAAGACACAAAGAGATTAAAAACTTTAAGGATTTAGTTTCCTTTGGGGACCCAAGCCATTACTGACTTGGATCTGCCTCGTGCATCAATATAATTATGTTTCTTCAAAGTGATTGATGCACTATCAAGTTTGGTAGGTCTCCAAACCCAACATGCTGAGGCCTTAATAGCATTTGCCTAATTATCCCTAACAGCATTAACAACTGCAGAATTTGGCCTAGCAGTATTAACTGCTTTTGGCCTAGCAGTATTAACTGCTTTTGCCTTGGCAGTATTAACTTTTTGGCTAAACTTTTTGTTAGTTAATACTATTTTTGATTGATAGGGCCTTTTTATAGTTGATTGTGCTGATTTTGAAAAACGTGACATTGGTTTAGCACTAAAAACTGTAGATTTTGGATGAGCAGTATTAACTGTCCTAGCAGTATTAAAAGGTTTTAGGCCAGTTTTCATTAAAACTGCTCTTGGAACCATGTTCCTTTGAGCATTAGGGTGAGTCATGTTGGTAGTATAGTTTTAGTTCACCCTGTTATAATTATTCCCATATACCATCCTTTCCCTTTAATGGAATTTACAATGAGCTTGAACATGAATAAAACTCCCACAAACAAAACATGCTTTATTATACATCACAAAATCACTACCTAGCTGTTGGGATTTAAGATTATTCCAGTTCCTTTGATTCCCCTTAGGTTTTTGTGATCTGTACATCTCTGCATATTTAACTGGTTTCCTAACTTGTTTCTCTTGTTGTTTCACAATTTCTATCTTAGTAGGAAAAACACTTATTATTTGACACCAACTCCTCAACCAATAAGGCATCAGGAGATTCCCTAACCTTATCAGCAATATCTTCACTAACACTCTTACTAGTCTTAGGACCATATCCTTCCAACTCAGGCTTTTGAAACTCCTCTAGACCAGAGTTGGACAAATCACGTGTTTGGGGTGAAAATAACCCTGTATGGGGAGCTAGAACAACATTATAGCTTACAAACCCCCACCTTTTCTACTTTTATCAGTTATCTGACTCCCTATTAATTTGTCTAGACTCTTAGAAGCATTATCATATTTTTCAATTTTAAGTTAATTGCTTTCTTTTTCTTGCTTAAGCTTTTCTACCTCACTTTTAAGCACATTAATTTCTGAGTCTTTATATTAGATATCTCTTTTTAGAACAGCAATTTGATCACTAAAAATAACATCATTCTTTTTTTTAAAAGACAAGTTGTTCTTCTACAGATGCTAATCCTCTTTTATAAGTAACTATATTGAACTCAGATTTGTTAAACTCTATTCTTAAATCATCAAGTTGAGCTTTAAGAGTTTCAAAGCTTTTTAGACAAGTTTTAGAACAAGTTTTGTCATTATATACCTCAGAGTCTGAAAAAGCCATAAGAGCCATGTTTGTAGGGACTTCATCATCTGCCATATAGCTCCAGTCTAAACCAGCTCCATCAATAGCCAGCATAGCTTTGGAAGAAGTGTCTTCCACATTTACAGTCCTTCTAGAGTTGTCTTGATTCCTATTTCTCGTATCTTGGTTCCTAGATCCTTTGCATTCCCTTGCAAAGTGTCCTATCTTATGACAGTTAAAATACTCTACCTTAGACTTGTCATATCCAATTGTGTCACTCCCATTGATTGTGATCTTTCTTCTAGTTTTTTGGAAAAACCTTCTTGTCCTGCCTTAATGTCTAATGTATCACATCAGCAGTACTACTCACAATCATCTACCACTCCACCATCCACACATGTTCAACCACACTTTGCAGACAACACCCAACTTGATTCAGGACTCTCTCTAACGGACAACTTAATTAAGAACTTAACCAACACACTTGCTCTACTCACCCAATCATACAAAACATACCTTCCTCAAACTAACAATCAACTCAGGACTTCATCAAATACAAGGAACCAAGCCACAGTTCAAGATGACAGAGTTGTTGTTCAGAATGTTCAGGGTCATCAGAATAGAGGTCAAGGGAACAATGCAAAGGGTGCAGGTATAGCTGGTTATAGGGGAGCTCAGAACAGAGTTGGGAATGCAAATCTAGGTCAAGCAAGGCAGATTAAGTGTTACAACTACAACGGTATAGGCCACATAGCAAGGAACTGCACAGCTCAAGCGACCATAGAACTCAGAATACTTCATAGACAAGATGTTGCTGATGCAAGCTCAGGAGAATGGGGTGGCATTGGATGAAGAGTAGTTGCTGTTTATTGCAGGTGGACAAGACAATGTGGTTGATGAAGATGTGGATGAGCAACCGGTTCAAGATTTAGCACTCAATGTGGATAATGTCTTTCAACCTGATGATTGTGATGCTTTTGATTTTGATGTTGATGAGGCTCCCATTTCATAGACTATGTTCATGGAAATTCTCTTATCAGCAGATCCTGTCTATGATGAAGCCAGTCCATTATATGATTCAGACATTCTATCTGAGGTACCAGATCATGACAACTATCAGGATGCTGTTTGTGAACATCATGAAGTACACGAGATGCTTGACGATGTACAACCAAACTACGTTGTTGAGTCACATGCTGATTATATGAGTGATAGTAATATGATTCCATATGATCAGTATGTAAAGGACAACGCAGTGCCAGTTGTACAAAGTAATGTATCTTTTGTACCAAATGATGCATACATGATGATATTAAATGATATGCATGAACAGTGTTGATCCTAACTTAAGATCTATTCCTTGGCTTGTAAAGATTAAGTTACTTTGGATAAATCCAAAACAACTATGGTTAACACTTTGTGAATACTAAAGAGTATGCGGAATATACTCTTTAATACTTAGAATAATATTAATGAAAAAGTAAACTCTATGAAAATTAATATTACTGAAAAGTTCCAATATTATTATCAATAATACGAGTACTCTGTGTAGTACTAGGGTTTACAACCTTGAAGCTATGATCAAAATGTCTATGATTATTGTGCATACAAAACCATAACCTAGGATCTCCTTTTATGCACTAAGGAGTCCTTTACAAGATAACTACAAATCTTTTATATTGTTAAACTTATACGTATCTTTCTAACTAAATAGAATATACTCTAAATAAATACATATCACTTCACATGTCTTTATCCCTTTAGCAGTCTTCATGCAGCAGTCTTAAGTCCTTCAGCAGTGTTAAGTCAGTACTAACTTTCTTCTAGCAGTACTAACTAGTTAGTACTGACAGTTGTATCTTAAGCAGTACAAAGTCTTTGGCTTCGTAGTACTAAGGATAACAAGGTAATTGTACCTTTGGATTGGGCCTTGAGAGGGTATTGGGACTAATGGGCTAAAACTTTGAGATTTAGGCCTAAACCGCTACCCACTTGGCGCCAAACCGTTGTGAGGAGAG
>BQNB010026103.1:33200-58942 GCA_026074375.1 Tanacetum coccineum
TGAAATAACAATTATAAACTCACCTAAATACACTTGTTTTCCACAATCCCTGAACATACAAAACAAAACAAACATATCTAGTTAGTTTATATCAAACCATACACAATTTAGGGATAACCATTTGAAAATGTATTGAACTTTACCCATAATAATAAACACAAAAAGAAAAATTAAAAGAGTGCTTGTTTAAGCTTATTTGTGGGCTTATATGATTTAGGGTTATTTTTAATTTTCCGGCTTATTTTGTGACATATGAGCTTATAACTTACTAGTAGTGCATCATGATAACCTTATATAAGCCCACAAGCCCTAAAATAAGAAATCACATAAGATCAGAAGCCTACAATAAGCTTAAACAAAAGTTTATACATTCAATGAGTAAAATAAAGTCCAATAAATCAAGTTCGAAACATTTTCAAACGATTAATACCAGAAAAGCAATCATACCAAATATGTGATTCCCAACGACCAGTCCTTCGATAAAACGTCACACCACGATACTGCGAGCTTCTAGACCTCGGTCCACGCCTACTCTTCTTCGCGGCAGCCGGCTTTGGCGCCAGAACACCTTCCGGAACCTTCAAATTCAACCACTGCGACCCTGCTTTCGACCTCGAACTTAACTCACCCTCCTCCTCATCATCATCAACCTCCAAATCACACCCAACAGGAAAAAACTGCCTGGTTTTCAATCCCTTGTCATTCTGTATCGTATCGAAACGATACGGAGGGTTTTCGAGGTTACTTGCGACGTAAGTAACCGAGTCGACGTCATCAGCATTGGTGAGTGGTGGATCATCTAACACGTCAGATGAAACTGATGTACCGGATAGACGATCTTCAACAACAGTAGATGTTACTATATCGATATTAAGATCTAACATCTCTTATCGATATATATTATACTAACCTCAACTAACTGTGTTTATATGTGAATTATATAAACAAATGAATCATTTTTGATCTAACAAAGCTAGGTTTAACTTGATGGAATAAAAAACACATAGTGAAAGGTGTGTAACTGTGTGAGAGAGAAATGTACAAACTCTGTCGATATATACTGTATGCCTTCAACTTAACGATCAGTTTTCACCATTTTTTAAACACAGTGAAAGGTGAAACTGTGTGTGTCTGAGATATATAAACTTATACAACCAGATAAATCAGTTTTCAGCGTTTCTGATCAAAACAAAAACACAGAGTTTATAGGTTGATTATACGATCAGTTTAGATCGAATAAATAAAACACACAGTGAAAGGTGTGAAACTTGACATGTATAGGTATATAGGTTGATTTGATGATTACTACATGATAAAAGAAATCAGTTTAGATACAGCCAATGTACAGACTGACTGAAGGTGTGTTGATAATAATCACACAGAGTGAAGATGAAAGTGTGTGAGAGAGAACAGTTGAGATCTGAAACAAACAGAGAACCAGATATTTTGGAGGAGGAGGAAATCCAACTAACTTTTTTTTCTTTTCTTTTTTTCTATTTGTGTGTGTAACGAGAAAACAGAGGAAATGGAAGTCAAAGAGTGAGGGTTGGTTGGTTTACAAATGAATGCTTGATCAAAAGATGATACAGTATGTTATTCAACGGTGTCGTTTTAGGAAAAACTTATACTCGCTCCGTCTTAATTTAAATATATTTTTTTGTTATATAATAATTTATGCAAAATATATAAATGTATTGGTTTTTAAATGTATTTTTATTCATATAATTTCTATCAAGTATTATATTACACAAATAAACGAGGCGTTACCACCCGTGTGATGCACATGGTTTGATTATGCGAAGCATTCTATAAATTTATACGTGATTATGCGAGACATTGAAACCCGTGCACTGCACCGACTTTATTTTTCTATAAATAATTATGTAAAATATTAGTTGACATTGAGGTGACATATATTCCTTCTTAACCACCATCGGTTGTGTCACATGTCCAAAGGCATGTCATTTTTTTCTTGCACAAATGAACCAAATTGATCATTTTGTTTAGTTTCATTGTATAACAGATTTATACTCATATGATCAATGTTGTTATTACAGATTATCCAAGATTATCTAGCTGTTGTGCATATACAGAAGTAAGTTCACCTTTAAGGTTAAATATATGAGTTCTCTCTCAAAATTGATGTTGGATATCCTAGGCCCAGCATCTCACCAAATTTAACATATAAGCCCAAATGAGGTTCCATTCTAAAACCAATTGGTGATAGAAGGAGTAGCCCACAAAGCTTATATGTTAACTTTAAGATTATAATTCTACCGATGTGGGATTGGGTTTGCACACCCAACAATCCTCCCCTTAAACCCAAACAACCATGGGCCTCCCCTTCAACTATAGCCACGATCCCACCTTGTTCATACCGCCGACCTTTACCATCGGAACACCCCGCCTTTTTACCGGCTTCGTTTCGGTACAAGGTTTACCGGGATCCACTAATACCGTCGAACCGGGGTTTAACCGAGGAAACACCATCCACACCACCACTGGGCCCAACCTGGTTGTGATACCAATTGTTGGATATCCTAGGCCCAGCATCTCACCAAGTTTAACATATAAGCCCGACTGGGGTTCCATTCTAAAACCAATTGGTGATAGAAGAAGTAGCCCACCAAGCTTATATGTTAACTTTAAGATTATAATTCTACCGATGTGGGATTGGGTTTGCACACCCAACAATAATACTGAGGGTTATATTCTTGGGCATCTTTTTCTTTTTTGTCATACATAATCTGCTGGGGTGTGTTCGTCTTTAAGATCGGATTTATTCCGCACTAGTAACCAGGTTGTAGGGTGATCGAATCCTACAAGTGGTATCAGAGCTCAGGTTCTCTGGTTAACTAGGATCGACCAAAAAGAGGTTTTTGTTGTTCGGTTTTTCTGGAAGGAACAGGAGGGTTCTATTCTGTTTGGGCTACCAGGTTCTCGACAACAAAAGTTCTTGGTGTTGATATCATAAGGTTATCAAAATAAACAAAGGGTCGGAGAATAAGTCCAAGACTTGTCGAGGTTGCAAGGTTTCTTAGGTTACAAGAAATTGTTTTGCATAAATGAAGTACGACAAGGGTTACTTCAAAAAGCCTAGGTTACTTTCTTGATTCAAGGGTTGTCGATTTGTTGGACGGTTTTATCCCCATGGTTCGATCGATATTTGAGTAAGAAAGGGTTTTGTTTTTTGAAGGGTTTCTTGCTTTGATCGACTTCTAAGTTACTTCTAAAAAGCCTAAGGTTACTTTACTTGATTCAGGTTTGTCGATTTGTAGGACTTTTTATCCCCATGGTTCTGTGAATCGATATCGGATAAGAAGTATGTTTTTTGAAGGTTTCTTGCTTTGGCGATCGACTGATAAAAAGGTTTTTCTTAGGGTTTTTAGTTTTTTAAAAATTATCGATAAAGTTAGGGTTTTTTACAAACGGGTTACTTTTGCCTAATCGTAAGTTTGTGTAGTAAATTCACAAAAGGTTAAACGGTTAGCAAAAGGGCTTTAGAAAATAGCTTAGTACGAAACTAGGGGAAAACATCGAAAGCTCGATGGAATGTTGTACAAAAGCATGAAGGTTCAAAACAAGTTTGATTAAAACAACTTGGTCCTGGTGTTGAAACAGGATCCATGAGTACTTAGAAAAAAAAGTGTTTGGTTTAGTGGAACTCAAGGAGCCAAGGATCTGAACTGAGGTTTTTCAGTTAAGTACGATGATACACAGTGAGGCTCAAAGATGTAAGGACAAGCAACCTTAATGAAAAACAAGCACGACTGCGTGGTAAAGCAAAAAAGGAATATTCAAACTGTGAAAGATCAAACATAATGTCGTGCGCTTGAAATTCCAGAGGTCTACACAACAATTACGAAGAGTCGTCGCAAACATTGGGTTCAAGTTACACAGTAAATGGGTTGGTGTATAAGGAGACGAACGTGACTCCTCTTGGCTAAGTACGAGTGTTTTTCTGATTCATCTGTCTTCCAATTCTTTGGCAGAGATACAAACATGTCTACATATCAGTGAACAAGGTCACCATCATCACAACGATTTAAAACGCCCTATAGATATGTTAGGGTTTTTTGTGTTGGCTTGCTAGTATTAACAAGGGATGCTTTGAACAGTTAAGTCAAGTGCATATTCCTGGGATAACCGTAAAGGTATAGTGGTAAGTAAAGCTTTGGAAGTTAAATAACGTTTACATCAAAGGAGTCTTTAACAGATTATGGGTTTAAATGTAAAGATGGGAAATACAAGAAAACTTTCATTGTTCTGGTGTCGTACGGGTTCAGCAGGTGTTTGCAAGGAGAGTAGTTGAGGGGGAACCACAGGACATCATACATTTGATGTGGAACTCACGGAATTCATCAGGTAGTTGTTCACAGGGAAGGTTACAAACGCAGGATTTGATATACTATCATTCCATCCGGATAGGGACAAACACTCTGAATAAACTATCAAGAAGAAACGACATAATTATACTGCTTTGCAGTTGTCGGCAGCGGGAAAGATTCTATGCACAAGAACATAGACTTTCAATAATATCATTGCTTGTGACGTGAATTCCATGTGAAGGCGGGTTTGAAATGAGGATATGGACTGCTCGATCAATAGTATGTCTCAGCAACTTACAAAGAAATGCATGATCGACATCGATATGCTATTACTGGAGTCACACCAGGGTATGTTCATACATCTATTTCTCTATATAGAGGTATGTTTTTTTTCTCCCGATGCAAGGCGGAGATCTTATTCCAAGGATTTGCTGGTTAAAGCAAAGGGAAATAATTCTTGTTCTAAGATCTTCAGGATTAAATGTGTACTAACTCTAAGGTGTCACAGTCCAGGATTCACAATGTAAAATTTAGTACATACTTGGATGAAGGGGTCACGCCATACTGTCGTTGGACGTAGTCTATCAGGGGATTGATGACATGGAGAAAAGTAGGGTAAATTGGGAAGAGAGGGGGGGATGGGTCATTTATAATATGCAGTTGAAGCCAGGAGTATCAGAATGGCTGCACGAGACTTGACATACACCTCAGAGTTGGTATGGTTGCCATAAGTTTGATCATGGATTACAGACAGACGTACAGGTTTTATGGATTTTGACTACCCATTATGATCAATCACAAGAGGTACGTGTTAGATACAAGATGTGCTTGAAGGCTGAGTGAACTATGATGCTGTACATGATGGTTTTGTGAATAACTAAACGGCAATAGGACACCTTACTGTCTTGGAAGAAGAAACTATGGCTAAGTGACTTAGCGAATCAGATAGGAACTAAGTTTAGTAGCATAACTTGCAACTGAGTGCCTGTAAAAGGCGGTTCCCGCTCCGAGGTTCTAGTACAGGTCGAAGGAGTGCATAGGCGTATCGATTGGACAAATAGTAGATACTAAGTGGACAATTGTTAGATATAGTATTCACTTTATCAATGGTTAGGGGGTTTAGTGTAAATTCGCTCTAATATACATATAAGGTTATGGGTTTCTCTACGCCCAAGCACAGCCTCTCCCTCATCTCTATAAATGCGGTGAGGGGAAGGTTTCACACATAATTCGTCCAACTTTTTGTTTACCGGTTGTTTCTCAAGAGGATCCCCCCTCATCTCACAATAAAGAGAGTGAAGGGGGGTGGGGGGGGGGGTTAGATACTTCATCTTGTCCTTACTCAATATACATAAAATAATTGAAGAGTTATATTCTTGTCGCATCGTTCTTTTTTGTCATACATAATCTGCTGGGGTGTGTTCGTCTTCAAGATCGGATTTATTCCGCACTAGTAACCAGGTTGTAGGGTGATCGAATCCTACAATTGATAGGGTTTTCTCTGCAAATGAACACTATATAAAGATTTATTTCTTTTCAGCTTCAATATAACATGTGCTTTTAATTGGAAAGTCAATCCTTATATTTGTTTATTTATTCAAATAAGTAGTAATACATCTCTATTACATTTTGGCAAGATTTAGGAAACCTTTCTTTAGGATTACCAACTTCTAAACCACCAATTCCAACTTCTAAACCACCACCATCTCCTACCTTCGTAATGAAACCACCACCTTCAGTGTGCAATTCTCTTTGACGCACAGAGTAATAATAAATGCTGGATAATAAACATCAGTATGTATCCTGTAAATCCATATAGATTGCAATCCTTATCTTGTTTCAATCGCAACAATTAGTTCTTTCAAAATATGGTATAAGTATGTAAAAGTTATCGCTGAGTCTAGGATAAGCACAACACGAACCTTAGTCAGCCCGCTTATTCTCTCGTCAAGATTTTCAACCCTCAATTAAACGGCATCCTCTACCTGTTAGTGTGCTCGAGATTGCATACTTCATCTCAACTTTGTTATATATTTGATGTTGTTGCAGCCTGCAAAAAGCTATAGCAAATAATTAGAACAATTTAATGATAAAACTTGCGACTGACTTAAATAAAAAAAATGTTTCAAGTAACGGGCTTTGTTTTTCGATAACCATGCATATATCATTCATACGGAACTCTGCAATATTAAACCTTGTTGCCCAATCTAGTTTACCAATTCTCATGTTGTTAGCCAAAGATCCATTCTCCATATATTCGTATACAATAAGCCTATGCTTACCTTCTGCACAATAGTCCCACATCTCTATTAGGTTCATATGGTTCACCCTTTGTGCTTACCTCAACTTGAAATTTAGATTCGCCTTGGTTATTAGTGTTATTGAGCCTCTTTATTGCCATAATCGTGTTGTTTGATAGCCTGCCATTATATACAACACATGCACCACCTCTCCCTATCTCTTCACTGAAATTATTAGATGCCTTTTTCAGCTTACTATATGTTTTTGTCAATAAAATTATATCAGTACTCGCTTGTTCTTCCAAATAATACCCGTTTCCTTAACACTTTGATCTCAAGAGGTTCATCCACGTCTCTGGCTTTTATGTTAGATACCATCTTCGCTGCCATTCACAACAAAACGGATCCCAGGTTCTGATTATCATTGTTAATGAATCATCAACTCGTATGAAGTATATAAATATTTGCAATAGCTCTCTACAACAACTTCCATGTGTTTATATTCCAATACGGACCTGTAATAACAATAAAAGATGTCAATTACAAACATGTTTCTGTAACAACAACAAAAGATGTCAATTGGAAACATGTTATGGAATATGTTACTAAGAACACTATTATATACTACGGTACTACCTGACCGCCCCGGTTGCCCATTGGAATTGTCGATGGGTCAGCTGGAATTATCTCCAACATACAGTGGACGACTACTTGTGGAAGACGACACCACATTGTATCGATGACTGTGCACACGCCGTCTTTTTGACGAAGCTTTTGCAGAGTAGGTAGTCTCAGCAACATCGTCATCATTCGCGAGAACGTTAGACACCCCAATGTCAATTCCATCCATTTCGTTATTGGTTCTCGCAAACCTCGACTCTAGGCTACGCTTTCGTACATACTCTAATGGTGTACCTGTAACGGCAACCAAATATGTCAATTGGAAATGTGTCATCAAATTGTCTATTGACAATAATATTATTGTGAACTACCTGATCTATCTGGCGCTACCCCTAAAGTGATTATTTAACCCCTTAGTAATCATACAATCAAATATGTTTCACTATACTTAAATACTTTTAACAAACTATCAACGACTTGAAAACGCACCTTATAAATAAGATTTTAAACAACACTATGCAACTTCATTACTTTTCCCTTTCAGGTAACATAAAGGTTAAAGACCCTACAAAATATAGTTCAGTCAAATCCAAATTTACTTAACCTTAATCGGGAAACATAAATATTAATTCATAAACAACCATAATTCGAGCAAACATAAACTTACCCGCGGGTTTTAAGTTCAACAAGTTTCCTACCCGAATCATTCCCTTAAACCTTCTGAATCCTCTTCACAGCAATTTGTGTGCCCCGTGGCCTGCAGCAACCCAACCACCACTTCCAGACCATAATCATCAATTAACCTCCCCTTATAAAATTGATAAACTCTCACTTGCCGCCATCAAACATTCTATAATCTCAGTTTCCACTTCCATATTCACTAACTGATCCATAGCCCCACTCATGTTCTGCAAATTAATAACTTCACAGTTTCGAGTTAGTAACTTTAATCATTTTTTTTCTGACAAAAAACATGGTGAAGAAAAGTTGAGAATATGTGAAAATCGTATATAAAACATAGACAGAATTTAAATCAATATTTCCAACCCGAATCACAATCCCTTAAACCTACTGAAGTCTCATCACAGCAATTTGGTGTGCCTCCTGCCTGCAGTAAACCAACCACCACTTACAGACGCATAATCATCAATTAACACCTCCCTTAAAAAATCGACGATAAACTCTCACATTGCAGCTATCAAACCCTCTACAATAATCTCAGCGTTCCCAACTTCCTTATCATCACAACAACTCTGATCCATAGCCCCACTCATGTTCTGCAAATTAATAACTTCACAGTTTCGAGTTAGTAACTTTAATCATTTTTTTTCTTTTTCTGTTGATATGCGCTAAACAACCATAATGGTACCTGATATGGAGAGACTAATATCAATTAACATCCGACTACAGTCACTATAACTGATCAACGCTGTAAGACACCTATACCGTCGGCCATGATAACTTTTAGTTGTCTTTTTTCCTAAGCTATTGATGCCTCCTGTATCTCCCATCATCTGTTTTACAATTTGGAAAGTCAAAGTAAGCCGATGTTTGTGTTTCAGTGGCTAGAAGTAAATATGTGGTTGTCAATTTTGAGTAAGTAAATCACCTTCACTGATGGTACCGATATAGAATTACATGAGTGCAAGGGGTGTGATCCACGATATAAACTAAATCTAATCCAAGAACACATAAAATCCGATGATCATATGCATAGATAAAATACTCCTCTGGCATTTATCATCAAACTCCTTTCCCGCAACTCCCCCAATCAAGAGCACTACCTGCATATTTTTTCTGTACAAAGAACTAAATCGGTTAAGACAAACGGATTTACAATCAATAATAATAAAAAAACAAATAATTTTTTAAGGAAACTTCTACATGAACATCACGAAGTGAATCTCCTTAAACCCTTTCAGTCTTCATGCTTTCCACAATTGTTATAGAGCAGGTGCAATACAGCAACCTTGCTCCTTGATGATTTCTGAAGTCTTCTCAGGCCGCATATCATACCATTTATCATTACATCCCAAAACTTTATCTCTTTGCTTGGCACTGTAATATCATTTTTTGGTACAATCTCTCATAACCACCCCAGAAACAGTTACATCTTTCATTAATAAAACTCCAAAACCTTCTAATGCTGCCCCCCATCATTTTACTACTCGAAAAGAAGACCCTTAATTAACAACCCAATATCTTACAACCACTTAAAATCCATAATTTTTTGATACAAAATATTGAAGCAATGAGAATTTCCTCCAGCTTGAAGATCTCCAGTAATAACAAAAGCAATCCATTAACCCATCTATTCAAATAGATTTGTACACACTTCTAAGCTTGAAGTAACAACACAATGTTGGAATTTGTAATTTGTAACGGAACAAGATGGGCCATTAAAATTCACAACCTACACATAAAATGAAAAGAATTCTTAGAAAAATCATTATGAATTACTAAAGCTTTCATAAAAAAGCTCTCTTTCATAGATTATCCAAAAATCGCAATATAAACAATAACAAGAAAGCCTATATACCTACACACTCCATAATAAAACTAAATAATACCCACATCTTTACTAAAAATTATAAAAAAAAATCAATCTTACCTCAACTCACCACCAAGCCCCCTCCCCCAAACTCCAAAACCTTCTAATGCCCCCAGCATTTACTCGACCCTCAATTAACACCCAATATGCTTATCAACCACTTAAATCCAGAATTTTTTGTACAAATATGAAAGCATGAGGTATTCCTCTTGAAGCCTCCATAATAAAAGCATCCATTAACCCATCTATTCAAATAGATTTGTACACACTTCTAAGCTTGAAGTACAACACTAATGTATGGAATGGGCCATTAATTCGCATAAAATTGTAGAATTCTTGAAGCTTGCTTTACAATTCTTGAAGCCTCCATAATAAATCTTTGTATCCAATCTTTATATATATAAGATATATTAAAGATCAAAATTGAAAAAGAAAAACTTAAAAAAATCAAAAGAAGACAATAAAAATGAGACGGATGTAGTATGTATTTAGGAAGAAAAATAATGTCCGTTCATAAGTTCTTTTTACCCATATGGCCATATTTCAGCTTAACATCATAATAATTATTAACTAAAGTTAAATCAGAAAAAAATATAACAAGTGAATTCTTTTTGTTAAGAAAGTTATTTAAAATTTCAATAAGAATAACGGGGCTCATTGCAAATATTAGTAAAAAATTAGCTTATCTGACTAATGAATAAAGTGGATTAATTAGGGTTGACCGATAATGAAAATGAAGAGAAGGTTAAGGAATTGGTTTATGAGGTTGAGACCAATATGGGAGTTTTGTTTGCATTATATAATGAATAATATGGAACAAAGTTAACAAACAACTCAAGCGACGTGAAAAAATCATCATCTACTCAAAGTAGCAACACAACTCGTCGACGTGGTAATACTTTCTTGAATACGTTTAAAAGTCAAAATACAAGTCGATCGAGTGGAGTTGACGACGAGTTTAAAAAATATTTAAAAGAACCAATACTTAAGTTAGATGATGAGGAGGAATTTGACATACTTTCATGGTGGAAATTAAATAGTCCAAGATTTCCAATTGTTTTAAAGATGGCAAAAGGTAATAAATCGTAATCCTTCAATGGTGTATTGCATTTAATAAAATAACTATCTTATATGTTTTTTTACTTATGAATTACTTTTGTTATAGATATCTTGTCAATCCAAATATCCACCGTTGCTTTCGAGTCCGCCTTTAGCACAAGTGGTCGTGTTTTGGACCCATATAGGAATGCCTTGTCGCCGCAAATTGTAGAAGCATTGTTATGCACTCAAAGTTGGGTTCGTACATCACAAAAAATATCTACATGGATGATTTAGAAGATCTTATGAAAATGAAGAGGTTGTGAAAGGTAAATTGGTTATTGATTCATAAATTCTTATTAAAGATGTGTAGATCAATAGATATATAGTTTTTAGTGTGTGTTATTAATTTATTTTGTTGTTGTCATGTTATGTTTTCTAGAAATGAAAGAGGCGTTGGACAAACTAAAGGGACCCACTGGAAACGGAAATGCTACATCGCTTGATTGAGAATAATGCATTTACAGCGTTTGGTGTTGTTGAAGAAATGCTACTATTAATCAAGATGGAAAAATGCTACTGACTCAACTTCTTTTGGTTTGTAAATGCTACTGTGACTTAACTTCTTTTGGTGAATATGGAAAAATGCTACTGTCACTCTTGTTTATTTTGCTACTGTGTTAGGACTTAGGCCAAATGGGTCATTTTCTATTATTAGTCATTCACATGGTTTGTTTATTTTGCTACTGTGATAACCTATTCCAGACCATTGTAAACTTAGTAACCTTCATGCAAGTCAATTAGCACTGTGATACTTTGAAATTTGAAAAACTTGCTAACTTGGTTGTGTTTGGTTCATTTTCATAGGATTTTATGGTTTGGTTCATTGTATTTTGCTTCCTAAACATTCAGTCTGCAAATGACAGTTTAATGGTTGCTTTTTGCGATATAGAAATATTAGAAATGCAAAATAGCTTTGAGTTATCTTTGTGAATTCTTAGTGCAGAAAAGAACTAGTTCAGGTTATGAGTTAGACCCGTTTAATCTTTTGAGAATAAGAGTGTTGCAGTATTTGTTGTTCTAAGCGTAGAAAAGAACCAGTTCAGGTAATATGCTACTGATAGCCATTCATGTGGTTAGGCTCCGGTTTACTTCGCGAGCAGGTTTGTTGTTTGATCTTATAGTCGGGTCAAACGGTTTATGTTGAAACAGACAGTAGCAGCTATGTTGGGTTTAGTGAAATTTGACCAAAATTGTTACTCTTGTATAAGTAATTAGTTGGATAAAATTTGATTACAGGAGTTAAATTATATGAACAATAATCAAATTAGCTGGAATATTATGATTTAGGAATCTTTTATGGCTAAAATTTCCTTTAAGGCGAATTTCGACCCATTTGACCCATTAGCAACAAAGCATAGTCCCAACTGACAGATTCACTGGTCATGAGCATATTACCTCAAATTTTGCTAACTGGTTTCACGACATAAATATGACAGCAAATAATATGATTAGAAGCATTAAGACAAGGTTTTAAATGTATATGCAACTGAGGATACATATGTCTAAATTATTATATCTAAGCAAACCTAATCCTCTTGTGCAAAGCCTTGGAATCTAATCTTGAATCGTTGTCGAGTTCTCTAATCAAGCACACATTTCGACTTAGATTAACCGAAACTCTTTTGAAACATTTGCATAGTTTTCCATCGAACTGAATTTTGGTATTTCGCATTAATTGATATGCTTCACCCTCCCTTAATCCTCTCATTAAATCAGTAATAATCCTGCATACATTACATATACATTTCATACTTTGACTTTTAAAGTTAACATGGAATATAAAAGGCAGACAAGAAACATGAAAGAATTACACTTCGAAGTATACGTATATCATCATTAACACTTTAACACTTAACAATGTTAAGTTAACATGCAACAAAATGGCTCTTGTTAATATTTCAGTCCATCAGGTCCAAAACCGAGGACCGGACCGTTTGACCCAAGGTAAGACCGAACCGACCCGAGTGTCCATCGGTCCGGTCTCGGTCCTTATGATTTGGTCTTCTCAGTCTTCGGTCCGGGTCAGGTAAGGCCGGTTCGGTCTGGTTTTAGCCCGATGCTCACCCCTACTTCGAGTACCATTGAGAAATAAGTCATTAGTTTTGTGAGTTTTAATTGTCTTAGGCCCTATTTGGTCTGCTGTAATCTGGCGAACTTTGATGTAATTGTAATCTAATTACATCACATAGGATGTTTGTTCTGCATAATGAAAGAAATTGTAATTATGATTACATTACGTACATTGCTTGGTTTAAAATGTAATTGTAGTTCACTCACTATAGTTACATCAAGTGAGAGAATTCAGATTAAATAGCAAGTTAGATGAAGAGTTTTAAATTACGTTATAATTCAGAAAATTTCAATTTAAAGCATCATTATTTGAAAAGTTGTCAATTACGTTATATGCGAGTTGTTGCTTCTTCGTTCTTGTACGGGTACTTCTAGGCTATACTTTACTATACGCACATGCCCTCCCCGTGTCTTTGAGTCTACTTAACGTTCTTTTGACATGGCTCTTCATTCTTCTCTAGAGCGTATTGTCACTGCTTCTGGACTACGATTTGGCGAATTGAAATGGAGGCTTGCCACCTTACCTTTTGCATTTGGGGGGCTTGGTGTCTATTTTGCGGGTGATGTTTTGAATTATGTCTTTCTTGCTTCTCGATTACAGTCTGTTGGCTTGCAGACTAAGCTTCTTCGGCAGACTAGTATTGTTTCTCCAAGGCCTATTTTCGATGATGCAGGCCTATTGTCAATGATGCAGTGTTTGTGTTTAATAAATCTAGGGAGATTGACCTTTTGAGTAATCCATGTGAGATCGATACCCCTCTTACACTCATAAAGAAAATGGCAGATATATATTTCATACTGGTTACTAAAAATGCAGAGTCCACATTTTCTTTATCTCCTAGACAGATGGCCTTGTAGACTTCTTAAAGGCAGGATCATACCTCTGACTGGCTTAGGACGGTTCCTATTTCTGGGTTGGGACAAATTATGAACGGTAAGCCTTATTGTTGTGTTTTGTGTTATCGGTTAGGTAACCCTTTATTTTCTGTTTCGAAGTCTTGTTCAGCTTGTAAAAGTTTACTGCCTCTTGCCGGCTCACAACCGATGTGGTAGTCTTCTAAAGAAAGCCCATAGTAAGAATAAAAATCCGAGACTGATAAAAGTTTGCTGCATCTTGCCGGCTCACAACCGATGTTGCAGCCTTCTAAAAGGTCGAGGGTTACAATTGCATAAATGTTATGTTTAATATTAAGTTTGAATTAATAAATAGATCTCTTTTTGTTAAATTTAAATATGCTTTTGAACTTTGACTATTTCATTTTAAGTTTTTAAATAAGCTATGTATATACGGGAAACCTGAGAGTTTTTGAAACCTAAGGTCCGTGAGTCCCGATACTAGTCTCTGTGGGGTGTCAAAAGCCTGGTCACTTAGCCGCAAGGTTGGGATGTGCCGAGACGAAAGTCGCTACATGGGATGATCTCGCCTTCAAACTCATTATTCTCGGGTGGAACGTGAAGCATAGTATTTTGCAAAACGTTGATCCATGGTTGAAATTCAAAATAGCACATTCACCTAAGATATAATAATTATCGGGAGTGAAAAGTTCACAAGTTGCAAATATGAGTAGTGTTAGCATCTTAACTGATATTTAGCGGTGATTTCATTTTAAGCTTGGTTTGGAGCAAGTGAAAAGTCGGGGACGATGAATTTATCCTTTTTGGGGCATTCTCGGATCGAAATGCATCTTGTTCTATGATCCCTAACAGTTATGGAAATAATGAAAGTCGGAATATTCTAGGTAGTTTTATATATAAAAAAATCATAAAAATGGAAAAAAGTTTTGAAAAATAGGAAAATAGGGTGTTTTAAAGCTTGTGATTTCTTAACTCTCCCCACAAAAGTCTTTGCTACTTTTCAAAGATTTAGTTTGGGGAAGTTTTGAGGTATTTGGTTTTAGGGCATATAACATTGCGTGAGGACACGACAATCACTTAGTTTGGGGAATTTTGATATGTGAGAAATCACATATCTTTATTATACCAAAAATGGCCCTTAAATGATCAAAATGTGCAAAAATATGCTTGTATTTGTGTATTTTGTTGTTTGTGAATGTGTAGGTACGGATATTGCAAAAATCACAAGAAAACGGTCAAAACCGGACAAACACGGACACGAGAACGGATAGAGTACACAAGAGCCGGAAGTTTCTAGCAAAAGGTCATCAAAAGTCAACACTTGGTCAACTATGGTCAACATGCTTAATGGCAAAATCTTCAAAATACCATAAAAAACCCTTAATGTTAGATCATAATACAAAAAAATAGTCCCTAAACCCTAACACCATTATCTCCTTTTTGTTAAAGAGATAACAGTCATTATCTCTTATATAAAAACCCATTTACCTTATAACCGAGCCCAAATACTCACCACGGCCCAATCCTTTATTATAATATCCTAAGCTCAGGTCAACCCTCACACCCCCGGGTCAAACAACGTATAATAAGGTAAAAAGAAAAGGTGCAAAAAGTTGTTTCTACTGTTCATCATCTCCTTTAATTAACCCTGCATAAAAAACAAAGGGTAAATTACAATTGACTACGTGGCTAAAAGATTCGAGTACTAAGCCACAACTCAGCAAAGCAAAATGTCACATCTTAGCTATGATTGGTCAAGAAGGATCAAGGAATGACACGGTAGATTCAAACAAACACACCAAAAGATGGAAATTTACACTGAAAGCAAGCCTAAAGAAGCAATCCGTGTGCTCACTTAATAATCCAACGGTGAAGATTGAAGAGCCAATGATTACAAGGAATGAAGGGTGTGGATGAAGGGGAGCGTCTAACAGACTTGAGGGCCTAAAAACTTCCTTCTCCAGCTATAAATACAGGCATCTCTTCACTCACAAGAGATATCTAGGAGTAGTTTTGAGTAGCTTATTATAAATTAGCTTTTAATATGTAATTTTCTTTCAAGTAATGTTTTAGCTTATGTAATTTCATTTCACCTTTGTAATCAGCTCTTTATTAAAATATTTTAAGTTTTTCTTATTGTGCTCGTGTTTTCATAAATTTACTTTTGTGCTTTAATATGGTTAAATAAGCTCTGAAACTATTCCATAAGCTCTCAAACTATTCATAAACTTCTAAAAACTCATTACTTGGATTCTAAATGGAATTGGATGGCTGCTTATAGAATCCAAGTGGGTAATAGTGCTTGAGGGTCAAGCTATAGGATTAGACTAGGATTTGATAATAAGCTTAAGCTATAAGCTTAAGCTGCTTTGGAAAGCTCTAATTGTGGCTCTCACCTCTGTTTAGCTGAGGTGTAAGGTACACTTCTCTTTTTAATTTCAGTTTTCCTTGTTGTCCATTTTAAATAATTAGCTAAACTGCTGCATAATTGCTTAAACTGCTTATTAGTACTGCTTATATCCTGTTAGTGTACATTGCTTATGCTTTATTATAGTTTGTCTTATTGTTAATAGGTGCCTTAATGATTATTTTTAAATCTTTAGTTTTTCTATAATTTGTTCTTAAATCAGTAAAAAAAAACAAAAATAGTAGCATAGTGTCTTGCCTTCTTATTCTGGTTATTTGATTGTATAATTGATCATTAAGTTTGTTTATAAACTGTTTATCATCTGGGTCTTTACAGAGTTTTAGCTTAAATAGCTTTTACACAATTTAAAAGACTAAAAACTGTTTTAAAGGTGTGTTTGGTTTAACCTGTTTATGAGGTTGACATGAGGTCAAAAACTTACTTTATGCTTTTTGAGTCGAGTTTAGATTTAGTTATTAAAAGTAGTCAATAAAGGTCATTTGATTTAAGTTTTTAAGTGTTAAATCTCAAAAACAAGGTTTTAAGAATTCATTGTTTGAATCTGTTAAGTGGTAGCTTATTTTAGTTGTTAATTAGATTTTGCTTTAGCTTATTGTGTTTTTGAGTTGTTTTTCTGTTCATAAATATGTTAAAAATGATAGAATCAAAGCTCTAAAAACCTGCAAGTTTTTTTGAGTTTTTGCCAAATCTGTCAAAAAAAGTGCTAAGTGTTGAAAATTTGAGAAAATGCTTTTTCAAATGCTCATTGTGGCTTATTCAGTGTTTCAAAATGCTTTTTGATTGTTGTTATGTGTCCTATGAATTCAAATCTCAATCTGTTTGTAGGTTTTAAGTTCATAAAGTTATGATTGTTTGCTTATTTTTAAGCTTAAAAGCAGTGTTTTTGTAAATTAGAAAAACAATTTCCTACAGTTGAGAATGACAAACAACATATCATTAAGCTTTTAAGAGCTATTTATGTTCCAAATTTCCTTTTTGATAATGAATTATTGTATCTTATTGTTAGAGTCTTTTTCATGGTATAACTCTTTAAGCCATAAGGTTTCATCTTTAAGCTTATTTTTAAGCTCAAAAGTGCCCCCTTAGCTTTTTACCTGCTGTTTTGTGCCATTTGGCTTATTTGTTCTTATTTGCTTATTTTCCTAACTTATTTAGGGTTAGAATATCTTATTAGGTTAGTCTAAATCAATACTAGCTTATTTCCTTTAGAGTAGAGCTTATTTGAGCTTATTTGCTATTTAGCTTAAAAATTCTAAGTGTTTTAGCTTTTTAAGTATCTTGCCTTATTTAGCTTAATATAGTTGCTTATTTTTGATCATTTATGCTTATTAGGGATAGTTAGGTATCTGTTATAGCTTTATTTGTCTTTTAGGTTGCTTCTATTTTGCTCAAAGATCAAAACAGTTAGCCATTTAAGCTTGTTAGTTAAGTAAAAGCAAACTGTCACCTTTTTAGCTTATTCTAGAGCTTATTTGTGGTTTATAAAAATAGTTGTTTTGCAAAAGTTGCTTATTTTTAAGTGTTTTCAAAAGTTGTAAAAAATGGCAAAAATAAAAACACTTGGGATAGTGGGAAACCCCGGGTGAGCAAGACTCGAACCCGGGACCTCTACCACCATCAACCAAGTGTTTTAACCCAACACACTCAACCATTGTGCTACATTAGCTCATCCGTCATTCCTTGCACTTATTATTCTTTTATTACCTTTCTAGCCCAATAAGCTTATAAGCCTGTTTTGGCTTATTTCACAGCTTATTCGATAAGCTGTTTTCACGAGCTTATTTTTCTTAGATCCTACACTATTCAAGCTACTTTTCATAATTTTTATAAAACGTTTAGTATTTTTTATATTTAATTTTCCTTAAAATTGTTTTTAATTCATAAAAAATTATAAAAAAGTCAAAAAAAATACAATTCTTTTTTAGAAAATTTTCTTTTAACATTTAGAACCTAGAAAAATTAGATTTGCTTTCGTAGGGTTTAAATTGCAAAATTATTGAACTGATCAACTACCAAGAGCATGTTGCCAAGTATCAACAATTTCTGGATGCAGAACGTGGCAAGGATGAGGAAGGAGGAGCAACAGAGTCTTCTGATGCTACCAAGGTCACTTAACCCAAGGCAGCTAAGGTTACTAAACCCACTGGTGACAAGACACCAAAGCCCACTGCTACTCAACCACCTAAACCTAAACCAGCACTACTCAATCCAACTAAAGCTGTTATCAAAAGAAACAAAAAACTGTCAAGGAAAGTTTTTCCCCCCCCCCTTTTCTCTTGATGAACCCTCACCAACAAAAAGATCAAAGGGTGGACTAGTGGGAAAAAGACGCAAGCCGAAAAGTCCACTCAACTTGGTTGATGAGCCCAGTGATGAAGGTGTTCCTGTTGAGGATCCTGCCCATACTGGTGAAGAAGCTGATCTTTAACGGGCCCTGGAACTAAGTTTAAAAGAACAAGCAGAACGAACTCAGGAACCAGCTCGTACGGTGGTATTGAGGGAGCCTGACTCTAGGAAATATCAACCGCTTCCAGAGGTACAAGGAAACGGGAAAGAGAAAGTTGTTGATGAACAAGCTGCTCACGATCTACTCACCCTTCAGACTCTAACGAAGAAGAGCCCTGTAGATCAATTTATCTTTCAAAGGCGGCCTCCCATGCACACTGAATCTACTGGACATGCTGACTCGCCTTCCTTAGATGCTAAGCTACCTCTGACTAACAGTGAAACGGAATCAGATGAGGAAGTGCATGTGATCAATGTTGGAGGTCAAGATGAAGGCCAGGCTGGACTAAACCCTGGTATACAAGATGAAGGTCGGGATGGATCAAACCCTGGTGATGCTGCAGAGTCTCAACCTCAACCAAGTCATGGGGTTCATGCTGGACCAAACCGTGAACACATGGACTTAGAGGCCACTGATGCTTCATCTCAGCAAAAACCAGAGCAAATGGATGAGGAGTTTACCACAACTGCTTACCTAAATGTTCAGGAGAACCTCAAACTGCCAACTGAAGATCAGGTGATTCTAGAAGACCTTGCAAGCTCCACAGGAACCCTGTCTTCTCTGCAAAACCTTGATAAAGATCTCAGCTTCACTGATCAGTTTTTCATGAAGAAACCACATGAAGAAGAATCAGGGAAAACGAATGCTTAAACAGAGGTTCACTCAATGGTTTCAGTCCCCATTCATCAAGACACCTCCTCGGTTCCCCAAATAACCACTCTAGTTATCGATCTCACGACGATGCAATCCGACTCTCCACTAACAACACCAACATCAATAACCTCAATAATTACAATAGCAACATCTCTTCCACCACCTCCTCAACCATAACAAAGCACCACAGATCCGATCCTAGTAAGTCGCATAGGTGAGCTGGAACAACATATGGCGGATCTAATATAAAACAACTTAGCCTTGGAGGAAAGGTTGGACAAACAAGGTACCCAGCTGTACAACTTAGAGAATCTCAACATTCCCCACAAGGTGAGCCAAGCAGTTGATGAGATAGTCACTGATGCAGTAGACTGGGCAATGCAAGCTCCACTTCAAGCTCGCTTCAGGAATCTGCCCATAGTTGATATGAAGGAAATACTTCAACAACGGATGTTTGAAGACAACTCCTATAAGGCTTATGAGGCTCATAATGACTTATATGAGGCTCTGTAGAAGTCATTGGAGCTGGATTATTCAAATCAACATCTAGCTGATCAGGAGGAAGCTCGCAAGAAGAAAAGAAAGAAGCGTGCAGCTCTAAGAACTCCTTCTGGGTCTCCACCTTCTCTGCCACCACCTCCACCTCCACCTCCTCCAGCAGGTGCATCTGGTGCTCCAGGTATTTCAGTAACATCAGGATCCTCTCAGTTGCTACTACCTCCTCCTCCTCCATCTACTGGTGCATCAGGATCTGCTCAGCAAACAGGCAGTAAGGCTCTAAGCTCGTCCAAGCCTGCGGTCTCCACACATCAATCAATGGCTTGGACTACATCTGACACTAGATTCGAGTCAACTGATTATATGGCAGCTCAAGATTTATCTCCTACGGATTCTCTGATACAAGATGATTCCATCCCCGACAAGCAGGTACATTTGTCTGATGATGAAGACTTCGGGAATGATCACCTACCAAAAGCTGACTCACGAAAAGACTGGTGGAAACCACTACCAGAAGAGGAAAGACCAGCGACACTTGAACCTGCTTGGTCAGCCCGTCTTTTCCAATTGGCAATGTAGAGAACCACAGCTTCTGTGTTGGTTTCAACTTTTGAAACCCCTTTTGAGAACTCATTACTTGCTAAGACTGGAGACATGACGACTTTCATGAAATGGTACTGCCGACAAGTAAACAAGACCAAGCTTACACAAGCAGATTTTGAAGGGCGGGCTTATGAAATTGTTAAAGCATTCTACTCAGATGTCATTCACCTTCAGTTCCAGATAGAGGAGTATCACAAGATGCTCACAGATCAGGTTGACTGGACAAATCCAGAAGGAGCTCAAGTCAGAGTCGATGTCAACCGACCACTGCCTCTTGGTGGTCCTCCAGGTCATGTTACTATTTAAACACAATTCTTCTTCAATAAAAACTTGGAGTGATTAAGATATGGTAGCAAAGGAAGCAGTCCCGCACTATCGATTTCCAAGATGAAGGCTGCTAGGTATCCCAACTTCGGTCTTGAACTGCTAGTGCCGGAGCACATATGGATTGATGATGTGTGTACCTATGACATCAGTGCAACATATGGCATCTCCCACTGGTGGTTTAATTTACAGAAGTTATATATTGACCGACATGGCTCTTCATCGCGTCATAAAGAAGTCAGAACACACATGCGGATTCTCAGTGTCATCAAGGTCAAAGCCTACTCAAGATACGGGTATGACTACTTGAGCAAAATTGTCCTTCGAAGAGCTGATTTCCAAGAACACACAATTGCTGCGAAAGATTTCAAGAACTTGTATCCCAGTGACTTTGAAGATCTGAATCTGCTTCTTCTGCAAGGTCATCTAGATCATCTTCCTAGTTCATACAAACGGATGCTATCTACTGTTGTAAAACTATAGACCCGAAACTTAGTGATTCGACAGCGGGTTGAAGACTTTCAACTAGGCATTGAAAGCTACCAGACACATTTGAACCTCACTAAACCAGGATGGGATGCAACAGGCTATGAGTTCAAGCATGATTATACCATCATTAAGTCTCCTCGAGTAGAAATCTTCCCGGTCAACAACAACAAATGAAAGATAATGCGGTTTAACGAAATATACAAGTTCAGTGATGGAACGTTGATACGCATTCTGGAAGCACTGGATTACAGAGTCAAAGAATTTAAGGTCAAGCGGCTCAATCTGGGTATGAATACGTGATTCAGGACTGAGAAGGACATGACAAGGAGCAAAGAGTTCATAGAGGCAATTGAAAGGCGATTGAAGACGAGAAGGATCTACCAGAATCTGGAATGCTTTGTTGGTGGACGTGTTTGTGATATTGACTATAGACTTCTTTAGAGAACGAAATGATATCATCATTCCAATTAAAAGGTCAATATCATGTGTATTATATTGTAGACTTTGTACATTAATTTATTTGAGTGGTTATAATGTTAGTGTCGAGTTTTTATGAATTTTTCATGAGTTTCTCGTTAAACTCTAAATCATTTATAAAATTATCATAACTGACACTAACAGAATCCCTCATTAATTGAGGGGGAGCTTATATAGGTTTTAATATCGGATTGTATTTAATCAGACCACATTTTCTCCTAAATTTTTCTTAACAAATTTAAATCAATTGAGATCCTAATATCTCAAAGGGTTTGAAAATTTGATCAGGGAGAGAATGTGATTTAAATATTAAATCTGATAAAAATGTGATCTATTAAGACTCAGGCATGTACTCCTCCCTCCTTGTGCCAAACTTTTTTGATTACCGACGCACTTGTTGAGGGGGAGCGTTTCTAAAACAATCAAGGTACAATGGCTTTGATATCTATATCACAAGTACCTTGATTGATTTTTTAATTAGTTTTATGGCGAAGTAAACTGTACCAAAGGAGCCAACCCATGGCATACGGTGTGGTATTCGGGACTGGTAGAGAGGAATGGTAGAGGGGTATGAGTAGGTTACATGTTTCCATTGATACTCCGGGGAGTGAGGGGGGGGCGGCGGGGAGGGGTGGGGGGGGGGGGGGGGGGGGAGGGGCCTGGCTGGGGAGCTGGTGGGGGATGGCGTTGTACCCTGGGAAAAAAAAAAAACCAAAAATTCCCCAAAACTTTAGTTTTAAGTGAAGAAGTCCTTAGGTATGATACAAAAGGAGTAATGTGAGAATAAGGGAATAGTGCAGACTAAGATGGAGCTAGTACTGGAACAAACCCAACAAGGTACTAGTAATGAAGTCTCGGTAAGCACTAAAGGGGTTGAAGAATCAAAAATAGAAATGTTAAGATAAAGGGAAAGAAAGCAGCCCTCCTTTGACATTAGGAAGAAACTGGGTCACTACATATGCTGTCAGAATCACATGGTTGATTGCTGACATTGAAGACAAGTATCATGGACCCAGTGATACACTGCACAACCCTTTATAGTCACTCAAGATCTCTCAAAGGATTCTTGTTTCATTTCTCGCGGAGATCAACGCATTTCTAACGTCTCTCTCACTCCGAGTTAGACGATATTGAAAAGGTGGCACTCTGCTCCAACCTCCGACTACTAAAAACCAAATGTGCACGATTGAGTCTAGAGCCATGAGATCATCCATAAATCTCATTAGGATACTAATACAAACTATGCTTGTTTATCACACACTGTGACAACAAGTAAAGATTCTAAGAGTCCTACGCATTATCCTCGAGGTATTGCTAGAACATCCGAGTGATACGAAAGTACTCACAATGAAGATGAAAATCCTTCTAGAGCCAACATCTAACAAGCTCTTGGTAGGTAACATGTGAGATCCACTATGGATCAAACTTGTGACAAATGGAAAGCAACAATGGTGCGATTCTTTATGAATCAAACTTGTTCTAAGCAGTGAATTGACGAATAGTTTTTGAAAAATCTTTCGATGTGCTCAACAACTGATCTTCGAGCACACTAACTATGTATATCTTTCAAATCAAATGTGTTTCTGATGAAATTTGATTTTATGATATAAAATCGTCGATGTGTCACAAAAACTCTTTTCTAAGTGACACGCGATTGACTTTCAAATCAATTTTTCATTAATCAGTGGATTTTAATTCACTGGTTCACTCACTCCATGCTATGTCTACTTTGAGACGCTCCGGTTTAAGAACGGCTAGCGCAGCTGCGAAACCCTGTCAAGGAGATTCTTTGGAATTCTACCTGATCACAGGCAGTATTTATATTGATTAATGGGGAACCGTGGTTCTTGCAACCTTATTCAACGAAAGTAAACAAAGACACTTTTGTTTGTTTATTACTAACATATACTTACAGGAATCCATGACGGTAGCAGCTGATGGCAAGAGACATGTCAATTCATAACCCCATGCTCACACTTAATATTCCTAATCAAAGACATCATGATAACTGAAATACCTACAACACAGCTTCCACAACTCTAATGCGTACTATCATGATCCAAAACATGTAAAAGCATGCCCGGTTTGAAGGACACAATAATACATGGACTGTCAATACCACAACAAGTAATTAAGCAGATTACAGTGGCTGATGATCTCAAAGAAAGCTCAAAGATCACACAAGTCAAAGGAACTAAGCTTAAAGATCACTACATTATGTACAAAGAAATCAATGCATGAAGAATCAAAGACTACGAGCTGAACACAAGATCAAGATTGCTGAGCTTAAGTTAGTATTTTCTGGGGTGACCTCCTTTAGGGGGAGATTGTTAGATATTAGAAAAAGACTTAGTCACCCCGTGTATTTTACTGTTTATAGTTGTTCGTAGTTAAGTAGTTAATGTATAACATTTGGTAATGGGCTGGGTATTTAACCCAAGGTTTAAGCCCAACTACTAAGGCCTTATTGCCAGCTTTATTGTATACTTATATAAAGCCTCTTCATGCCATAAAGAGGTGGGTTAGTCATTTTACATAATACCAGTTCATTTCCCTCCTACTAGAAAGATCTCTAAATCTCATTTTCTCTCTCTATCGAACTTGGGTTAATCCACATCCCATTCGATTGTGTTATGATTTCCAATATCCTACACATCTGAATAGCCTTCTAACACCGAAGGATATCCAACATATGATAAACCATAATCCTTAGTACCTCTCAAGTACTTAAATACCCTTGTTATTGCTTTCCAATGCTGTCTACTAGGATTACTAGTAAACCTACTCAATCTACCAACAACATAAGCAATATCAGGTCTAGTACTTGTCATAGCATACATCAAGCAGCCAATAGCTCTTGAGTATTTAAGCTGATCTACAGGTTTCCCTGTATTCGGCTTAAGCTTTTCCACCGGATCCATATGAGTACTCACCGGAGAACAATCTTCACGATTAAACTTCTTGAGTATTTTATCAATGTAGTGAGATTGTGTAATTACAATCCCCTTAGCCTCACGTTTAATCTTTATACCAAGAATAACGTCCGCTTCTCCCATATCTTTCATTGAGAATTTTGATGACAAAAACTTCTTAGTTTCATCAACTTGATTTTGGTCAGTGCCAATCAACATGTCATCAACATATAAGCAAATTATGACACCTTTACCGGATCTATCAAATTTGCTATATACACACTTGTCGGATTGGTTTAAGTGAAAACCACTTGACAACACAACCTCATCAAACTTTTGATGCCGCTGTTTAGGTTCTTGTTTTAGCCCATACAATGACTTAACCAGCTTACACACCTTATGCTCATTACCGGGCATAATAAATCCTTCTGGTTGCTTCATATACACTTCTTCATCCAAATCACAATTCAAGAATACTGTTTTGACATCAATTTGATGGATCACCAGATTGTGAATAGCAGGTAAGGCTTATAGCATCTAATAGTAGTGATACGAGCAACTGGTGCATAGGTATCAAAGTAATCGATTCCTTCCTTTTGTCTAAAGTCTTGGATTACCAATCGAGCTTTGAACTTGTCAATTTTTCCATCGACTTTCATCTTCCTTTTGAAGATCTATTTGCAACCTAAAGGTTTGCAACCAGGAGGTAAATCAGATAAAACCCATGTATTATTTTCCATAATAAAACCAATCTCATCATCAGTTGCTTCTTTCCAGAAAGCAACATCCCGAGATTGCATAGCTTCATTATAGGTTCTAGGATCCTCCTTTATGCTAAAGCAGTAAAAGTATTGCGATCCAACTTGATCTCTTGATCCCTCAACTAAATATAGCTGAAAATCAAAACCATATGATTTAGCTTTCCGAACTCTTTTACCTTTTCAAGGCTCAGAAATCTCATTTGGTAGATCATCAGTATGATCATCCATTTGAGATTCTTGCACATTTGGTATAATATCCTTTGGTCTAGGTATTAAAGAGAAACGATTCTCATCAAATATTGCATCTCTTGATTCTATAATTGA
>BQNB010026104.1:0-21975 GCA_026074375.1 Tanacetum coccineum
GAAACTTTTCGTTTACTTCCTTTGGGTCGAGCACATTTTCATAAGGATTTTCTAATCGGGAAAGATGATCTGCCGCGAGGTTTTCGGCTCCTTTTGTGTCAATTACATTGAAATCGAACTCTTGAAGGAGGAGCAATCTCGCCTTGGAATCTTTTTTTGCAAAGAGATATTTTAGGGTAGAGTGATCCGTATACACTATGCTCTTGTTCAAGATGAGGTAAGACAGGAATTTTTCGAAGGAATACACCACGGCTAACATTTCTTTCTCCGTTGTGGTGTAATGCGATTCCGCCTCGTTTATTGTTTTGCTAGCATAGTGTATAGGCTTAAAGTGTTTCTCATGACGTTGCCCCAAGACCGCACCTATGGCAAAGTCGCTTGCATCGCACATAAGCTCAAAGGGTAAATCCCAGTCTAGGGCAATCAAGATTGGAGCTTCAGTAAGTTTTTTCTTTAATGTATTAAAAGCTTGAATACATTCATTGGAGAAGATGAATGGAGTATTTTTCTCAAGGAGATGAGTCATCGGTCTGGAAATTTTGGAAAAATCCTTAATGAACTGTCGGTAGAAACCGGCATGACCGAGAAAACTCCGAACACCCTTGACGGTGGTGGGATGAGGTAATTTAGTAATCACATCGACTTTGGCTTTATCGACCTCAATCCCTTTTTTGGAAATCTTATGGCCGAGGACGATTCCTTCCTTAACCATAAAATGACATTTTTTCCCAATTAAGACAAAGATTGTTGTCTTTACACCTTTTGAG
This sequence comes from Tanacetum coccineum, assembly GCA_026074375.1. Classification (NCBI taxonomy): domain Eukaryota; kingdom Viridiplantae; phylum Streptophyta; class Magnoliopsida; order Asterales; family Asteraceae; genus Tanacetum; species Tanacetum coccineum. The sequence continues at coordinate 768 of BQNB010026104.1, forward strand.
CATCTTATCCAAGCGGGAGAGACAATTTTCAAATGAATTCCCAAAGACCGAAAAGTCGTCCATAAAGACTAATAATCGTTTTTTCGACCATGTCATGAAAGATAGCCAACATACACCTTTGGAACGTGCCCGGTGCATTGCATAAGCCGAAAGGCATGCCACGATAGGCGAACATTCTGTAAGGACACGTGAATGTGGTTTTTTTGATCTTTAGGATAGATGGGAATTTGAAAGTAACCTGAGAAACCATCTAGAAAACAATAGTAATCGTTTCCCGCTAATCTCTCGAGCATTTGATCCATAAAGGGAAGTGGAAAATGGTCCTTACGGGTGGCTTCATTTAACTTGCGGTAGTCAATGCATACACGTCACCCCGTGACCAATCGAGTCGGAATTAACTCATTTTTGTCATTTTCAACAACGGTAAAACCACTTTTTCGGTACGCAATGTACGGGCTTACAAAAAGGACTATTCGAGATTGGGTAAATTAATCCGGCATCAAGAAGTTTTTCAACCTCCTTTTTGATGGCATCGTAGATCTTTGGATTCATCCGTCTTTGGTGTTGGACCGCCGATTTGTAATCATCTTCCATAAGAATCTTGTGAGTACAAAATTCCAGGTTAATACCCTTTATGTCGGAGAGTTTCCAAGCGATGGCTCGCTTGCGTGACTTCAAAACATTTATGAGAGCGGCGAGCCGGCTTTCTCCTTGACACTCAAGTCTTTAGAAAGTATGACGAGGCAACTTGTCGTCACCCTCCAATAATTCATATTCGAGATGAGAGTAAGTCCTTGAGTCAAAGACTCGGAGTTCATCAATGAAGATATAGCATTCACACACTTAAGTTCTTTTTTCGAATTTCTGGCAATAATTTTCCTGGTTGGAGGGGTGTGAAGGATCACTATTAAGAATTGCTTCAAGGAAGAAGAATAATCCCCCCTCCGCTCCATAGTAAGAAGTCATCAACTTTCCGGTGAAGTTCAATCTCTTTCAAAGCGAGAAAGCATCGGCTTCCCTCAAGAAGAAGAAAATCACTATCCCCGAAGGATAGATCGAAAATGGTATGAAACCATCGGTCATAGTAAGGAGTGGGATTGCCACTCGCGATCAAATCGAAGAAACCGAGAACTTCTTGAGAATACTCCTCACAAGCAATTCAATGACGTCGATTCGGTTCGCCGTCATATCATCGTAATTAGCCGAGGTATTTCGAATTATCAAGATTGAATGTTACGCTCTTTTCTCAACACGAAGTGTTAGTTCCGTCTCCTTTTAAAACATCAATCAAAAGCACGTCCTCCTTTAGAAGGATCTCCTAAGAAATTAGGGAACTCGGGATCGACATCTAAAGTCTAAAGACTACAAACGGCGCAGGGGAATGGAACTTTCCTACTTTTATGTAGAACATCTTTCGGAGATTACCGATCGGTTTAGTGATCGAACGGTCTGCTATTTCAAGAGTCATATAAGAGGATGAGTTCCGGAAGAGAAAGGTCTTTTCCACACGGATAATGGCATGAGATTTATGCTAGCGCCAAGATCGGCCAAGGCTAGCCACCTCACCCTTTCCGGAAAAATCACACTGTGTGAGGAATTTGCCGGGGTCCTTCCAAGTTTTTTGCTAACTTGTTGTGGATAGACCGCCCGAGCAATGCTCATTCCAACGAGTTCTAGCATTTCCACTTAAACTTTTTCTCTTTGTTTCCGATTAAGCTTTTAAGAGTCAGCAAATTTAGGCAGAAAATCAAAGCAATCCGTTAAGCTAATTTCTGAAACACAATCTTTAAAATTTCATAGAATTTCTCAATTTGATCTTTTCTGTTCACGATTCAGCTACCCTTTCATCATTATGCCTTGAAGATAACGGAATTGACGGTTTCAAGTTAGGCATCAGAGCACTAACGATATTACAACGGCTCAACTTTGGTACATAGGTTGAATCTTTGGACTACCGAAGGTTTGACATCTTGGTACTCCGTTATTGTAGAGGCACCGGTCCTGTGTCACTTCGTTTCACGCTCCACTACTTTTAGGAGAAGAAAAAGAATCGTTGGGTCCTTGGATAAGCAACACCGCTTTCCGGTAGTAATTCCCTTTCAAGTGCTACCAGTCCCGCGGGGGTTATGGTAAAACCGTTAGTTACTCGGAGAGAACCCTACCAAGATGAAGCGGTATTGGCATTCATAGAATTTTGAAAAGCATGTACCGTTAAAAATTTGGTCATTTGATTTTGCAAGATTTTGACTTGGTCTTGCATGTTCTCATAACGCATCAATGCTTTGACGTATCTTCAAAATCGTCTTGTTACACCTTGGTTTTGAGACCAGACTTGTATGGGGAGCTTTGGGTTAAAGACTAGGAGGTTGATTAACTTGGGGTCGATAAATTTGTCCCTTGATTAACGGTGGTTGGTGGATGGTCCTTGATTAATTATTTCCCATCGTTTTGTTGTAACGGTTTAAAATATTTTGAACGGAGGAAACCGGAGTCGATTTGATTAGCAATCGGGCTTACGAAAACCCGGTATTTCCTTGTTGTAGTTAGCTACGCGCATAGAGACGTACGCTTGAATTTTGTCCACGATAGAACATTGCCATTAATTGGCCGGACAATTTCCGGTACGAATGACATCACCACATTCACACAACTTTCGTCGACCCGCTTTCACGGAGTGAGCTTATATGTCTATCATAGAAGTAAAGCATTCCACCATAACTTTCATTCTAACATCGGGAAAATACCGGTAGAAGAGCTCGAACTCACTTTTGCAACAACTGTTTGTTACATGAATTACAGAACTTTAGATTTGCTTTCAATGAATTCTTAGGGCAATCACGAGGCATTTAAACCAAAGAAGTTACCACCCGCTGCGGAATTCAAGCGAATCTTGATCATTTGAGATTCAAGGCATTGTTAGAATGTATCAATTGATGCAATTCTGAGAAATCCATGATGTGGACAAGTCCGAAAGAAGATCGTTGATCGGGTCCTATGCTATCATAAAACGTCCTCCATCAAATCTTTGATAAATCTCATTGATTTCATTTCGAAGATTGTTGTTTTAGAAGGAGAGAAAAACTTGTATAAATTTCGAAACACGATCATCCCAAGTTAAATCGTCTAGGGGTTCTTTCTCAACCAAATCGCGGTGCCCCCTCGAGGGAAAATGGTAAAAAGCATAAGCTTTACCGTCTGTACTCGGAACTATCGGAACTTCATCTAGAAGTGATCTGTAGAAATATCGACGTGAGCAAGAGGGTCTGCTTGACTGTCCAAAAGAATTGCTTGTATTTTTGGTACGATGGTAAGCAAACCGTGCTTAAGCTCAAAGTTTCGCTTGAGGTGACTCGGCTGACGATGGCATCCTCGTAACCCACGGTGGGTGCTTCGAGCAATTGAGCCATAGTACGATTATCGTCCATCATAACTACGGGAGGAGCTGGATTTTCAATTGGTTCTTCAAGATTAAATGGTTCAACAAAAGCCGGTGGGGCTAAGTGTTGGTGATGTTAAATTACATATTATAGAACGAGTGCCAGCCGCACAAAAGAAGAAAGATTTAACGACTGAATTGGTGGGTGGTTTCTTTTTGGTTAACAACATTGAATTTCACAATTTATTTTAATAACGGACAACGAGATAAGACAACTTAAACCTAATAATCAACAAGCTTCTCGGTAACTCTTCGAAAAGAAAACGCACAAAGGAGCAGAGGAATAGGAAAGCGCGAAGCTATTAAAAACCTTTTTCCTTTAGGGTCGTAGTTCCTAGGAACAGACCCCTATACCCCTCTTTGATTGTTTTATATTTTCAAAGTGAACCGTACCTCGCAGTGACACAAAAGTTAAGTTTTTGATTCATTGGTTCGGGAACTTATTGATGGATAAAACTCAAGTTGAAAAGGTAATATGTTTGTGTTCTTTACCAACTTGTTGATTTTTATTATAATTAAAGAATGTTTTTATCTTTGGTTTTTTCTTGTTTTTATAAATATGCTAAAATGAAAAATATTTTTGTTTTTTTATATTTTTAATAACAAAAATAACGCGAGCGAGAGTGTGAGAGTGAGCGTTCAAGCACAAATTGTCAACTCGAAACGACCAAACGCTTACAACTCCTCCCCGCAACGCGCCAAAATTGATTATTGATTAATAACCCTTTATAAATAATATAAATATAAAATAAATAAAATATATAAAAAGAGCAAAATCCACAAAAATTCAATGATAACCGGAATTAGTAAAATATTCCCGGGTCGTTTATCCCCACGAGGAGTGAATTGGAAAGTCGAGAGTTGGATTGACATTTGATGATTGAAATAAGAGAGGTAATTGGATTCTAAATCTACTAAGAATTAATTTCAATCTACTCTAAAAACGAAAAAGAACTCAAAATTAAGACTAAAAATGAAAACGAATCTAAAAATGTGGACTAAAAACCCTAAATTTTCAAAAATTAACCAAAAATGATTTTTTTTACTTTTAATAGACTCTAATTGACTAAAAACTAAGATTAAAGAAAACTAGAACGAAAACGGTGATTTGAACTTTAAAACAAAAAAAACGTGAACGGGAACGAATCTCGTTCTTTAAAAAGTGAAATTTTGCAAAAATAACCCTACGAGAGTTTTTCTATTTTTCCTAAGTGCAATATGACAAAAGAAAATTTTCTAAAAAAGAATTATATTTTTTTGATTTTTATTTAATTTTTAATAATTAAAAAACAGTTTTAAAGAAAATAAATGATAAAAATAGTAAACAAAATGGGAAAATTCCCAAAAAATACAGAAAAGTAGTTTAAAGTGTATTGGATTTAGGAAAAATAAAAGCTAGAAAAGTGGGCTTATAAATAAGCCGAAATAAGCTGAAACAGCTTATGTCATATTAGCTAAAAAGCACCCTTATATAAAAATTGTGCAAATCACTACCGATGAACTATTTAGCATATCGGTAGTAGTGTGTTATAAACGTTGGTCGATTGGGTAGAGGTCCCATGTGTCGAGCCCTGCTCAATTGGGGCTATCCCATAATCCCAACGTTTTTTGTTTCTTCATTTTTTTTTACAACGTTTTAGATAAGATAAAATAAGCAACTTAAAAAAGACAAAAATTTATAACTAACAAATAACACGCCATAACTAAAAAGGTGTAGTTGCTAATTTACACTAACACCTAAGTTAAGCTAACTGTTGGCTATTTAAACACTAATAAGCTAATGAAGATGAAAGAAAAGCTAAAACCAATAATCCACTAAACCTAATAAGCAAAATGAGGACACAAATAAGCACAAAGGAATAAGCAAATAAGCAGAAAAGGCCAATAAGCAAAAGGCAAAACTGTTAAGCTATTCTAGGCAAATAAGCACTTTGAAAATGAGGAAATAAGCAAAACAGATAATCTACCTAACCTAATAAGCAAAAGTAAACTAAAATAAGCAAGGTAAATAAATAGAAATGCTAATCAATAAGAAAATAAGCATGTTAGGCAAAATGGCAGACCTAGGAGCCTTGGGGACAGCTTTTTATGCTTATTTTTAAGCTCAATAAGGGATCCCTAGGGCTAACAGCTTATATGGGCCTAAAGAGTGGCTTAAGGGCTATCTAAAAATGCAAGGAAAACTTAATTTGCAAGACATATAAGCTAGAAAAGTGCTAGGAAAAGTGGCAGTTTGCACCAGGGAAAACTGATGTGGTCTATTTTCAGGAAAAAGGGACAAGATTCAGGCCTCTCATTAAGCAAGAAAACAAACTCAAAATCAAAACCTAAGTTGGAACAAATTAAGAATGGCTCCTAATGAGCTTATATTCAAAAAATTAGAAGCTAAAAACAAATTAAAGCTGCTGATATTTTAAGATCAAAATGGACAGTTTTGACTTATGAAAAAAACTTAACAAAACTTGACAGAATTTAACTAAAGTAAAAAACTAATCCTAAAGACACTTAACTAAATGCATTTTGACACTTAAAGGGACACAAAACAAGATTTAAAACAGGCTTTTAAAAGCTTAAATCAAATAAGCTATGTTGACACAGTTTTGCACCAACAGTTTTCAAAGACACGTGGAAATACTTAAAATATAACTATAAATAATGACAACTTTCAAAAACAACTTTAATCTACTTAACTCAACTAGCTAAATCTAACTTAGTACCCCAACCTAATTCAAATACATTTTTGACCCATTTTAAATGTTAACCCAAACACTCCTTTAAATCCTTAAATCAAATTTTTAGACTGTTTTACAAAGTTTTAAGCTAAAACAGATGAAAACAGATGATGACCAAGTAAAGTTAAGCAATAATAAGCACAATTCAAGCAAGGATAATCACTATAAATAGCAAATAAGCTAATGAGAATATTAAGCTAAAAATGGACAGATTCACATAAAACTTAAACAAAGGACAAATGATCATTAACTAAGCATAAACTAACATAAATAAGCAATAAAGGACAGAAAATAAGCACAATAAGCACTAAATAAGCACTGCTACAGTAACTTAAGCAAAAATAGAAAAGTAAACTTACAACTGCCCTTGCTCAAAACAGGGCAAACAAACCAATCTACAAGCTTTAGCTTGTATAATACAAGCTAGTGAGAGTCCATAAGCCCTTCCCTTTTTGGCTTATCATCCAATTACAAGCTGTGGTATATTAGGGGTGATTTCTTTTTGAGATTTTTATAAAATTTTCTTAAGTTTTTTTATACTTTTCTTAAAACAGCTAGCTTATAAGATTAGATAGAGTTTAAAACAACTTAGGAGGAGCTTTTAACAATAAGAAAAAGTCGAACTCAAAACTTAACTAAAAACTTGGAATTTTCATTGATACTAAAACTGTTTACAAGACATGGAATTTGAACAACTTAAAAATGACTTAAACTAAGACTAGGTGAAAACTAAAAACTGTATGATTAAGAGCTTATAAGAGCTTATGAAGGCTTTTGAAACATAGTCAAGACTTGAAAACAACAGAGCTTAAAACAATTTTTTAAGAAACAAACTTAGATCTCATTAAACTTTAAAACATTAGAAGTTAAACTAAATATGCTGAAAATAAAATGCTAGGTTAAAAACTAAGTAACTACTTGATGCCAAGTGGCTTACAAGTGACCATATATATAGAAATGACTTAGGACATGGTCTTCTTTGGTCTTAGTCTTCTTCTGGTTGTGTTTCTTTCCTGAGGGGTTTGAGGAGTTGTGTTTGTTGTGTGAGGAGAGTTCAAAAGCAATCAAAGCCATACATTTTTCTTTGTCCCCAAGCCTTTGATCTTGACCCTTGATGATTTTGTCCTGTTCAATGTCGAATAAGGTAATTGGGGATTGCCAAGGTGGACATAAGAGCCATGTGGGGTAGGGTTTATGGTTTTAAGGAGTTTTGTTTTGTTGCAAGCAGGTAGGAGACAATGAACAGTACTTGGTTACTGTGCATTGGCGGGAAAGGGTTTATAAAAGTGACAGGGTAAAAGTTTTGTGGTTTGGAAAAAGTAGTCCCTCTGTTTGATAAGTTCATTTACACCCACAGTCCCTGTGATGATGAAAAGTTTGAGGACTTGGCAAAGTTAGTCCTTCAAAGTTATATGTGTTATTGCAAAATTAGTCCTTTGTGGTGCTAACAGACTTAACAGCCATAGTGATGGGGTGTTAAGTTGTTTTGGGCTTTTTGGATTGGGCCGGGTAAAGTATAAAAGTATATTGGGTTATTTTAAAAGGGTTAAGTGAGTGTAATATATAAGTGGGCTGACCCGGGCCCACTAGATGGGTAAGGGTGGGCCCACTTTCGGCAGTTTAGGATTTCGGGTTCGGTTTTCGATGCTCTTTCCAATGCCACTTCTCGGGGTTGACTTTGACTTTTCTTTACGCTCTTTCTGTTCTCGTGCTCGTTTTTGGCTTTGTTTTTGTCTTTTTCTTGAATATCCGTTACCTGCACAATTCAAATGCAAAACATACAAATACAATGTATTTTTGGTACGTTTTTGGTCATTTTAGCTCATTTTTAATGGTCAAAGGTATGTGTAATTAAACGCATACCAACTGGGCTAAAATCAAAAAACCAAATCACCTCTTAAGAAAACTGTTGCTTTCGTCGATGAAGGTAGCAGTAATTCTGATACTGACAAAATTATGGCTCGAATGGATGCCATGACCCTGAAAATGGATGCTCAGTACAAAGAACTCCAATCGAATGCTAAAAAAACAAAACCCGATCTTGATGAAGATGACATACCGATGTCTCGTGAAGAAGAAGCCAAATTCATGCAAACTTTCCGTAAGACTCATTTTTACAATGATTACCGCGACCGAGACTCGAATCGCGATAATTGGCGTTTAAGCGGACGAAATGATTATAATCGAGACAACTACCAATCCAATACCGATGATAAACCATACGATCTTCAGAAACAATTCAACAATTTCATGAAATCTCAACAATCTACCAACGCTTTTGTCAAAGAAACGTTCATGGATCTTAAAACCCAACTCGAAACCGTAGCCAAAAATCATCAAGCTTCAATCCAGAATCTTGAAACTAAGTTTGACAGACTCGCTGACAAGCAATCTGGTCGACCTTCTGGATCTCTTCCAAGTAACACTCAACCAAACCCACAAGGGCATAATTCCAAAGCCTACCAACCACCGCAATCTCAAAATGAGCATGTAAATGTTGTATTCATAAGAAGTGGTAAATCCTATAACCCATCAGTTAACCCAAATAATCAACAAGACAATTCTGAAACCCCAGTCAATTTTGATAGCGATGATGAAGAAGAAGAACCTACACCACAACCAAAGACTCAAAATCCAAAACCCATTAAGGAAACACCATTACCCAAACCATACAAACCAAAAATCCTGAATCCTCAATGTCTAAGGAAAGAGAAAATGGAAGGCCAATACGGAAAATTTCTTGACATGATCCGCGCCGTTCGAATCAATGTACCTCTTATCGATGTCTTAGCCGGAATGCCTAACTATGGAAAGTTTCTCAAAGAACTCATAAGCAACAAGCACAAAATCAAACAAATTTCTGCCGCTTTCCTAAGCGATAAAAGTTCAGCGATGATATAGATTAAAGTTCCACCAAAACTCGAAGATCCCGAAAGCTTTCTTATTTCATGTAATTTCAACAATACTTTCTCCTGCAATGCCTTATCCGATCTTGGTGCTAGCATTAACCTGATGCCATATTCCTTATATGTGAAACTATCTCTTGAAACTCTTAAACCTACCAAAATGAGCGTAAGATTAGCCGAAAGATCATTCCAATACCCTATTGGAATAACTGAAAATATGCTCGTTGAAGTTGGTAAATTCACCTTTCCTGCTGATTTCGTTATTCTCGAAATGGAAGACGATAGTAAAGTTCCCCTCGTCTTGGGACGACCATTTCTTCACACTGCCGATGCAGTTATTCGAGTTAAACAGAAACAACTCAATCTTAGAGTTGGAACTGAACGAATGATCTTCAATATCGATTATGCGATGAAACACTCTTATTCGAACGATGATACCTGTTTTAGTATCGACGTCATTTATGAAATTTTAGAAGAAGACCTTAATATTCTCCTAAATGAGGGTAGTAAAATCCTCCATTCAATCGAAGGAACCCTTCTCGAAGAAGAAATCTTTGCTGAATTCGATGAGTTCATGGCGATAACTGCCGATGAAAATTCTGACTCTGAATCCGACACCGAAGACCCACCATTTGAAAAAATCATCATCAACACATATTATAAAATCAAGACATCTCTTGAAGAACCTCCTATGGATCTTGAACTTAAACCCCTTCCTGATAATCTGGAATATGTATTCTTGGAAGAACCTTCTTTTCTCCCTGTTATTATATCATCTCAGCTTTCCAAAGAAAAAAACAAACTTGTATTCGTCCTTAAAAAGCACAAAATAAGCCTTTGCTTGGAAAACAACAGACATTCCTGGTATTTGCCCATCATTTTGTAAACACAAGCTACAACATCTGGATGACAAGAAACCTATTGTCCAAAAACAAAGAAGATTGAATCCAAATATGCAGGAAGTTGTTAAGAAAGAAATCGTAAAACTCTTAGATACCGGTATTATTTATCCAATTGCTGATAGTCCTTGGGTTAGTCCTATTCACTGTGTACCAAAGAAAGGTGGTATTACAGTTGTCACAAACAAAAATGATGAACTCGTCCTAACAAGAACTGTTACGGGTTGGCGAGTATGCATTGATTATCGTAAACTCAATGAAGCAATCGGAAAAGATCATTTTCCTTTGTCGTTTATGGATCAAATGTTAGAAAGACTAGCAGGAAATAAATATTTCTGTTTCCTCGATGGTTTTTCTAGGTATTTTCAAATTCCTATCGATCCTAATGATCAAGAGAAAAAACATTCACATGTCCTTTTGGCACATACGCTTATAGGTGAATGCCTTTCGGGCTATGCAATGCCCTAGCTACATTCCAAAGATGCATGTTGGAAATCTTTCACGATATGATCGAAGAATCCGTCGAAGTATTTATGGATGATTTTTTCATCTTTGGAAACTCGTTCAACAAATGCTTAAACAACCTAGATAAAATGCTCCAATGTTGTAAAGATGCCCATCTTGTCCTTAATTGGGAAAAATGTCACTTCATGGTCAAAGAAGGAATCGTGCTTGGACACAAGGTGTCTAGCGCAGGACTTGAAGTCGACAAAGCAAAAATCAACGTAATCTCAAAACTTCCGCCCCCTACTAACATCAAAGGTGTTAGGAGCTTTCTCGGACATGCCGGTTTTTACTGACGTTTCATTAAGGATTTCTCGAAAATTTCTCAACCTATAACTAAGTTGCTTGAAAAAGATACTCCATTTAAATTCGATGATGAATGTATAAAAGCATTCAAATTATTGAAAGAGAAACTCACATGTGCTCCTGTGATCATAAGCCCAAATTGGAATCTTCCGTTTGAACTTATGTATGATGCAAGTGATTTCGCAGTTGGAGTCGTCTTAGGTCAAAAAGATGGTAAAAACTTTCACCCGATCTACTTCGCAAGCAAAACCCTTAACCCAGCTCAACAAAAATACACCGTAACCGAAAAAGAACTTATGGTCGTAGTTTTTGCATTCGACAAATTCAGATCCTATCTTATTCTCTCAAAAACTATTGTTCACACCGATCATTCAGCTCTAAGGCACTTATTCAAGAAAAAAGATGCTAAACCACGTCTTATTAGATGGATCTTACTTTTACAAGAATTTGACATAGAAATCAAGGATAGAAAAGGAACAAAAAATGTTGTTGCTGACCATTTATCCCGAATCGAAAACGATGAATCAAGTGATGACAGTGAAGTCGATGATAACTTTCCTAGAGAAACTCTTATGGAAATCAATATCAAAAATGAACCTTGGTTCGCAGACTTTGCAAACTACTTAGTCGGTGATATTATACCAAAAGGGATGACATATCAGCAAAAGAACAAATTCTTCTCTGACCTCAAACATTACTTTTGGGAGGAACCTTACGTTTTCAAAATATGTTCTGATGGTATGATCAGACTCTGTATATCTGGACCAGAAACTCCAACTATTTTAGATCAATGTCACCACGGACCAACCGGTGGACATTATGGACCCAACGTAACTGCTAAAAAGGTTCTAGATTCAGGTTTTTACTGGTCGACAATCATCAAAGAAGCTCATACTCTGGTTCGCCTTTGCGAAGTATGTCAAAAGACAGGAAAATATTGAAACGTGATGAGATGCCCTTAAACAACATTCAAGTATGTGAAATTTTCGATATATAAGGTATTGACTTTATGGGACCATTCCCGAAATCCTATAAGTTTGAATATATTCTTGTCGTTGTTGATTACGTATCCATATGGGCCGAAGCTCAGGCTTTACCAACCAATGATGTCCGAGTGGTTATAACTTTTCTAAAAAAACTATTTTGTCATTTTGGAATGCCCAAAGCTCTAATCAGTGACAGAGGAACTCACTTCTGCAACAAAATAATGGAAAGAACCATGAAAAGATATGAAGTTGATCACCATTTCTCTACATCATATCATCCTCAAACCAGTGGTCAAGTTGAAAACACGAACATCAGCTGTTTGTCTAATAGAATTCTGAAATAAAACTGTTAAAGACAATCCTGCTATTTGGTCAAGAAAACTTGATGACGCTCTGTGGGCTTTTCGCACTGCTTACAAAATACCTACCGGTACCACACCCTACAAACTTATATATGGAAAAAACTGCCACTTACCATTTAAAACTAAACACCGTGCATACTGGGATCTGAAGAATTACAACCCATATCTCATCGTTGCTGGTGAGAAAAGAATGTTTTAGTTACACGAGTTAGATAAACTTAGACATCAAGTTTATGAAAACTCTCGTCTATACAAGGAAAGAACCAAAGTCTGGCATAACAGAAAATTAAGAATGAGAAAAGAATTCAAACAAGGAAACAAAGTTTTGCTATTTCACTCGAAGTACAAATTTAAACAAGCAAAAATTAGATCTCGATGGTTAGGACCTTATATAGTAAAACATCAATATCCATCCGGATATGTTGAACTTTATGGAAAAGATGGAAAGACATTCATAGTCAATGGCCATCGACTTAAACTATATTATGAAGAAGATAATGACCCAAGGGAAGCAGTAACTCCCTTTTTCCCAAAAGAATGACTCAAGAAGTACGAGTCTAGCTAAAGACTCTATTAAAAATTAAGCACTTCTCAGGAGGCAACCCGTGCTTCACTTAAGTGTGGAGGAGTACCTCCTCCATTCTTCTACTAATATCTTTTACTTATTTTCTAAAAAAACAACAAAAATATTTTCTTTTTGTATGCTTTTGTTTGTTTACTTTTATGCAGGTAATTAGCTTAAAGATATGGAAAATTATGAAGAAAGCTCAAGGATAGCTCTCAGCTATGCATTTCCTTATGCCTCGGGAAGTACCATTTTCCCTTAATTTTCCCTATTCTATCTCTGTTATTAGTTATCACATTGAGAGCAATGTTCAACTTAAGTGTGGAGGGAAGACCAAATAGGAAAAATTAATCATATCCCTCCTTGTTTACCCCATTAAAAAATTTTCTTCCAACTAATATTTTATGAAAAATCTTAATATATATATATATATATATATATATATATATGCATATGTGCTATAGTAGTCCAAAAAAATAAAGGCTTATGTTCTTGGCACATGAAGATTATCCGCTCCAATATCAAGTTCCGCCCTTCGGTCAGGTTTATGTGTTAAGTACAAGCCTATGATAGCTATCTAGATTATGTATGTGCAAATTGAGTGTTCTTCACAAAAATATAAACCCTATCTGAGTGGCATGAGTGAATTAAAAAATCAATTACTATCTATATGTGAGGTGTTATGTTATATGTCTATGCCTGAAAAGTTACTTAAATATGCAAATTCTTATAAATTCAAATTTTTTCCATGTCACGATAAATGATTTTATTTTCTCGCTTCGATTGCTTGAGGGCAAGCAATAAGCTAAGTGTGGAGGAATTTGATAACGCCCAAATTATACATGTTTCCTATGGCGTTATTTGCATATATTTTATCATTTCTCATGAACTTTCGATACTTAATGGCTTAAATTGCTTGCAGGTTCACTTGAAGACATCCCGAGGATAGATACATCAAAACCAAACACTTACACGATAAAGAGCACATCATTCAAGAAAAGATCAACAATCAAGTTCTATGTGCCAAATGTGAGTCGCACTTAGCAATTGTGCATCGCACTTACCTTCAAGTCAAAGACAGTCAACACTGCATTAACTCAACAAGTACGCCGCAAAATTCCCTTTGTGCGCCGCACTTCCCATCTGATATGAAGCATTTATGAAGACTTTAATGCTACTACATTTACACCCTAAGTACGCCGCACAATCTTTTGTGCGCGCCACATTTTATCAATAAACATTTAATGCTAGTGCATTTAATCACCAAGTGCGCCGCATAATCTTTTGTGTGCGCCGCACTTTTCACCCAAAATCAGCCTATAAATAAAGGACGAATTTTCACTCTCAAATCATTCCTCTCATTCAACAAAACACACACATACTCCAATCTTCTTCCATATAAACACCAAAAACACTACTCCCTTTGAAGAATAAAGATCTAACAATCAAGAACAAAGATGGTTATCTACTTAGTTATTGAAATAATGGAAGTTTATGTTAAATCTACTTTTGTTATGAACACTTTAGCCATGAGAGGCTAAATCTCTCATGACTACTCGGTGATGTTATGATAATGAATAAGCATTTGGTATGATCGTGATCTCTTTAATCTCAAGCTTATGTTGCAATCCTATTATATCTTATCTTGTCCATCTTTGCTTATCAACTTAAATTTCATAGTCATATTGGTATAGGTCGAAAGACCCGGTATGATTTATGTGGTTTTAAAGATTTGTCTATGATCTTTATCGTTTGTGCCGACAAATCCACTTTCGTAAATTGATAAACAAATAAGCTTTAATATACTAGTAACTGGATTATTTGAGTGACATATTTGGTCTAGTTAACTAAATATAAGTCTTGAGTTAATTAAGTTAGTTTGTGAAAACATTTTCTGACGAGAAAATCCTTTTTATAAATTAAGGTTCCACATCCGAGGTTTGATCATTTCCAACGCTTATGAGTTATTTTAACTATCCGAGTAGTCATCTTTATTATCATTGGTAAAACAAAAAGTTATTTTCAAGTTAAAGTTTATTTTCTTTATGATTATTTAAACACTACTCAGATCCCTGTGAAACGACCTAGTCTTACCTAAAAAGATTATACTACATACGCGGGTTATACTTTTACCCGTGTGTTTCCCTATAATAAATTGGTATTTTCAGTCATTATAAATTTAAAGCTTTTGAAACACATCAAGGATCCATCACCACATAGGAGGATCTTACTACCCGATTCCTTGCTCAATTCTTTCCACCAGGAAGGACCGCAAAACTCTGTAACGATATCCTAATGTTCCAACAACATCATGGAGAATCTCTATCCGAAGCATGGACTCGTTTCAAGTACTTACTATAAAAAGTCCCTCATCATGGCCTCGACTTTTGGCCTCAAGTTGGAATCTTCTACGATCATGTCGACAACACCATTCAAAAGAGAATTGACTACGCGGCAGGCGGGAGACTCAAAAAACTAAGGCCAGACGAAGCTTGGGCTGCTATCGAGAGGCTAGCCCAATATGAGAATAAAGGATGGAATGATGCCTTCGTCCTAGAGGATGTAAGCCTCAATTAAGAAAATCCTAATATTGAGCAATTACTTGGGATCATGGAGCATAAAGTTGATACGCTCATGAAGGATGCAATCTCGTTAATGGAAAAAATCCAAAGCGTATTCCGGTTAGAAACTAACGAGATGTATCGACCACCCTCTGAGCCATCGCGCCAAGAAGAATTTGAACACATCATGATGAACTTCGTCCTTGACCAAGAAGAAAGGACCAGACAGCTCGAAGATTACATGCAAGCTATTACGGATGAATTCATGGAATTCTCCTCGGAAGTTATACGAAGACTCAAGGAGCGTATAAAGGAAAACGAAAATAAACCTAAGAAAATCATTAGGATCACAAGGTATCCATACACTGAGGTCCTGGAAAACAATACTATACATGACTTCTTAGAAAACCCTGAGAAGAATACATTTCCTAATCCCACAAATCTTCTATACGTTAGATATGTCCGAACAATAACCTTGAATCCACCGCAACCTCAGAAGAATACCTTTGGGTTAAAGCCTAGAAAGAAGACTAATCAGTCCCATCATAACCCGAGTGATTATCTGACCGTTCAACCACTTGTTCAAAGTAAACCACCTTTGTGAATTACGACCCCATCAAACGTGACCCCTCTCCCCACAACCCGCTTACACACGTTGAGAGCAATTGTGTGTTTGACCCATGAGGAAAAACACATGACCTTTCCTTGGAAGAAAAGTCAAGGACGGCAATTTCAAAATTACTAAAACAATAAGGGTCATAAATGAAAAAAAAATCATCGCGACACCGTCACAAATAATACGTGACGCCGCCACGACGATCTGGGTCCAAAACTCATAAAACCCATCACAATCCCCTTTTTTCCTTCACACTCACAAAAACAGCTACCAACCATCTCAATCAAACCCCAATTCGATTTTTACCATTCCACGATCGTTCATCCTCAATAGGTAAGTAAATCATTCATTCTACTCTCGCGATCTTATCTAATCAATTTTCTATCCATCATATTATTGATTCCCCTAATTTGATTCATACCTAATTGATTGGAATTAGGAACAATTAGACACCAATCTAATAAGTTGGTTGTTACCTTAAGTATTGAATCGTCCGAAATTAACACTTTTGCAAAAACAACTCGAAATTAGAATGGATGACTCTAATTTTTTGAATTTTTTTCTATGGGTCCGATGCTAAGGGGGTGTTTGGGAACATGTTTATCGGAATATAGCTTAGTTTTCCCTCACAAAAACAATTTTTTAATCAGACCTCCTATAACGGCGTCACATGTTATTTGTGACGCCGTCGCCACCCTCTGACCAAATGACCTGCCCGATTTTTGCTATCTAACTCTTCCCACTTCTTGTTTTAACTATAGGCAATGAGCAAGAGAGCTAGAAGCACTAGGGGACATGCCTCCTCATCTTGTGATGAAATAATTGAAGAAAAGGTTCGCAAGTTTGGGTTGTTCGACAACAAGAACCAACAAGTGAACTATAACAACCTCGTCGGGCGCTCTATTTACTCCGGGGATGTTTTTGATTAGGAGTTTCTCTCCAAAAAAGGTCTTGCTCAGTCATTCTTCAACTCCATCAACACCAATAACTTCTCCGGACCACAATGGGTCAATCTTTTCCAAATCAACAAGCCCATCTTTCGCGAGCTTGTTCGTGAATTCTTTGCCTCGTTCGAATTCGGCTCTTCTCCTTGCAGGTATGACTCGCTAGTCAAGGGTGTCACATTTAGGTTGGGAGGAGTAGAAAGTGAAATTTCTCTTCTTAAGTTTGGATGGAGAGTTGGTTTATACTCTAAGAGGGAATCTAAAGAGGTTGCAACACTTAGTGGATTGAGAGGGGCATTAACGGTCAATTCTAATCGCCTGAATCATTTACTTTGGCCAAGTATTGGTGACGGCATGTATAATGTGGGGAATACAAAAGCAAAGTCTATTAGGGACCCAAGGATTAGGCTTGCTCATTGTTGCATCATGATGACCATTACGGGAAGGAAAGAAACCACCAATCGTGTCATCGAGATTGATCTATTCCACCTCTATTGCATCTTCGGGGAAGGGATTGTTTGCAACATCCCCTATTTGCTTACCAAATACCTAAAGGGCGTAAGGGAAAAGAGTATGATTTTCAGAGGGATGTTTGTGACAAAGATAGCTCGGTCCTTTGGTTTTCTCACCGAAGAAATGGTGAGCGTATTGAGCCGTGAGCCCCCTCCATATGTTTATAGGAAGACCTCATTGATTAAAATGGGATTCATCATGGAGCTCTACGAGGGTGTGTGTTGTTGGCCGAGTACCAGAGGGGTTGTAGAGGAAGGTGAAGGAGATGACGAGGACAGGGATGAAGAAGGGGGAAACGGGGGAGCTGGGGGTTCCGCGGATGTTTACCGGAACATGAGCGCGGGTGAATGGCAAGTCCATCAAGCACAATGGATGCTTCAACAAGACGACCGATGGGGGAGGCTCGACACTTGGATGGGGCAACAAGACCAAAGAGCCCATTAGATGTATGATCACACCGTCCATCAGTTTTAGCATCTGTCGACCCGCGATAACCTTGAGCCGCACCTCCAGATTGATCCAATTCTTGGGTTTGAAGCCAACTACCCTTCTTACGGCTATCATGGACACATGCCTCCCGGCTATTCATACTGCGTCGATCCCTCACATGATGGCTCTTCTTGATTGCTCTTGTTTTCATTCCGTTGTTATTTCCATCCCTTGTCATTTGAACAATTATGGTTTGTAATAGCTTTTAGTATTTGGATGCTTTAACTCTTATCCCGAATGTTTGTTTTAGTTTATTATAAGTTTACTTTAAGTGTCTTATGTGTTT
The DNA here is from genome assembly GCA_026074375.1 of Tanacetum coccineum. NCBI lineage: Eukaryota > Viridiplantae > Streptophyta > Magnoliopsida > Asterales > Asteraceae > Tanacetum > Tanacetum coccineum. The sequence goes on from BQNB010026104.1 coordinate 18,873, forward strand.
TAATTTTTTACCGTTTGTTTTATTATGTTTGAACTATCTTGTAATCATGCTTTGTTTGTCTTTAACCTCGTCTTAATTTCAATCAAATCAAAGGTATTTTGCAAATAATAAGTGTAGGGGAATTTATCCGGCTTTTGAGCCAAATTCAAACATGTTAAATGAATTGTTTAGATTAATTCGCGTCAGTTTTGAGTCATATGATTGAATTGTTAAATCTTAGGTTTTATGCAGCCATTTGTACATGAATTAACTTATGGAATCAACTGCAGGAAATTTTTCATCAAAACAAAAATTTAGTTTTCATAGACTGTGGAGACGGCATTACGATTAACATGCGACGTCGTCACCATGATACATGTGATGGGGTCACAAAAACCCTGACGGCATCAAAAGCCCAGGTCTAGAAAACTTAAAGTTTTTAATTATTTTTGAAAATAAAACTTGTATAACATTTAATATATGTATTCTTCTGTTATAAACCTGCAAAACCTAATGAGTTTAACAATTCTCTCATCCTATCTTTACTACTTTATCGAGTCAAACCTTAAATTCACATTGTATATTTGTAAATCGCACATTTTATGCTTGGTGTAGGTGTCTTTGTCTTTGATTATAGGTTATATTTGATGAGAAGAAGCTTGGAAGTTCTTAGGAAGTTTCATTGGACAATTCTTGGATGATGATTTAACCAGTTATCGCATGTTTCTTCTCCATTATTGAGCAAACCAGGGGAGTACTAGTTTCTTTTCCTTGTTTTCTTTTCCTTTTATTCGTTTTTACGGGTACTTCTATAGAACATTAGGGATAATGTTCAACTTAAGTGTAGGGGAAATAAGCCTTAGAAACTATTCTTTCATTTGTCATTTGCTTTGTCCTTAAAATGATGGGTAATATATCAAAACATAACATAAAAGGTAATTTTTACCCAAATTTATTTTTTTTACGACACATACCGACAAAAACTGAGTATTAATAGCGTCTTATGGATAGGAATTTATATGAATAGCATAATAACCCTCAGAATTCCACCCCAAAAATGTAAGGTTCGCCTTTAGATCTTTATAAAGTCGGGTATCTATTATTGATACCCAAGATAGTTTATACCTTTAGCTTTCTCGAGTTAAGCAGTGAGCAGTTACATGTGTCTATTCCGTCATTACGGATGTGTACGTGTGGTCTTTGTCACCTTTTCTGGAGCATTGAGATCGGTATTAAATTATATGAGTGTACTGGTAGTGTATTAAATTCTAGAACTTGTTATTGTGATGCATCTCGAGACCGCATAGTAAGTGTTAGGATTTGCTTGATAAGAGGCATTAGGATTAACCTATGTTCTAAACCTGTAATTGTTATGATGGTCACACCGACTGATGTTCGCTAAAATACACATCATTTATAACCCGAAAAACATTATTAATTGGACTAAAAATGCTAAAATATGCTTTATTATATTGCAAATATATTTGTTTGGTATTTTTATGTCTTGCAGGTAAAATGATTGAAAACGGAGCAAAGACGGGAATTATCAGGCTCAATTTGGTCAAGAAGAGCCAGAAGGCTTTGATCTGATGCTTTGGGGAGATCTACACACATTGTTTGAACCTGATGAAGAGGATGAGATTTGGAAAGATCAGCATGAATACAAGTTGCTAATCTGGAGATTATATGACTTCTGTGGTATTCACATTTTGCTGATGGAGAATGGGTTAGCAATTCATATGTTGACTGAGAAGAAGTATCCTTTAAGCCAAGAGATGTTAACAAAGATGTTAAGTAAAAAATTGGAAGTAGATCATGAGAGTTCCCAGGCATTTGAACTCCTCAGGTTTATAAGATCTCAAGTGCAGAAGTGACAGAAATGTTTGAAAGAATCATCAGCAGAGGAAGAAGACTAGAAGATTTTATTCAGAAGAAACTTGATGATTTGAAGGACAATCATAAGTTTAGGGGAGGATTGTTAGGAATAAATCTTCATATGACTTAATACTGCCAACAGTACTAAAGGAGTTAGTACTGCCGGTACAAAGTTAGTACTGCCAAGGTTACTTCTATTCCAACTACAGAGATCTTTGAGCAATTGGCGCTTATGGGCTATCACACTGACCCAGATAAGTTAACTTTTCAAAAAGGTATCTTTGCACCTTAATGGAGGTTTCTTATTCATAATATTCTCCATTGCTTAAGCCCAAAGAAGACTGCTTGAGAGCAGTTTAGTAGTAATATTGCAGCTGCTGTTATATGCCTTGCCACCAATAGAAAGTTTAATTTTTCTAGGATGATTTTTGAGCACATGGTGTCTAATATTTCTAGTCCCCATAAGTTTTTGATGTACCCTAGGTTTATACAGATATGCCTAGATATGCAGAGACACCAGTTTCAACAACATACTAGAACCTATCCTGTTCCCTCTCTAACTATGAAGGTGTTTAGCAATATGAAGAGGCCTACCAAGGGATTTTCAGGCCAGGAGGTTGCTTTATTCCCCACTATGTTAGCTGTTCCTGCACCCTCCACTTCACCTTCCAGAATCACATCTTCACCTTCCCCTACACCTTCACAGTCAACTGAACCTACCCTTGCTCATACATCATCACCTACACAACCATCACCTACTCAACCCTCACCTACTCAACCCTCACCCACACAACCATCCCCAACACAACCTGGACCAGAACACCAATTTTCAACACCCCATGACTCACCTCTCCATGTTGTTCACTCACATGGAAGTGATGAGGGTAGTTTGAAACTTCAAGAATTGATGAATTTGGTAACCACACTTTCTGACAGGATTGGAATTTTAGAGGCTGACTTGATGAAGACAAAGAAAACTTACAGTTCTGCTTATACCAAGCTTATTCTCAGGGTCAAGAAGTTAAAGTCTCTGATAAAGATTGGGAAAGCAAGGAAACAAGCTAGGGTTGTTCTCTTAGATGATGAATCCTTTGAAGATGATTCTTCCAAACAGGGGAGGAAGTTATTTGATGAAGAAGTTCAAGAAAAAGCAAGTACTGACACTGAACTATTGATCCGCTCAAACTATACCTTAAATTACATATAATATAATAAAATATCAAATATATAGTAAGGATAGTCTAAAAGC
>BQNB010026104.1:23214-58942 GCA_026074375.1 Tanacetum coccineum
CAGTCCCTATGTTTATGAAAAAATAACATTTACACTTTAAACCTCTAGGTTTCCATAATTACACCTTTAGTCCTTTAGCTTTACAATAATTTACACTTTAAGTCCTTATATGTTTCAAATAGACCTTTAAGTTCCAGAAGTGACAAAACAGTCCTTAAAACTTTATAAAACCAGTTTTGACAGTTTTAACCCTTAAGTTTGAAATTTGACACTTTTAGTCCCTTAACTTGTAAAAATCACATTTTAAGTCCAAATAAGTTCTAACAAGTGGCCATAGGTTTTATTAACTCCAATAAGCTACATAAGCTGTTGGCAGCTTATAAATAAGCTCAGATGAGCTTATTTAGGCTTATTGGGCCTATTGGACTCGTAAAAGTCCATTAAGCTAATGAATGATCCATTTAAGATTCTAAAAGCACACAAGTACTTATTTGGCTTATATAAGCTTATGTGAGACTGTTTGGCTGAAAAATAAGCTCGGGTGAGCTTATTTGAGCTTATTCGAGCTTGTTGGGCTCGTTAGCCCATCAACCTTAACCCGAAATGTTTTTAAAGGTCCATTGGGGTTTCACTACATGATCCAACTTATTTTCTTATCTCATTAAGCACTTATGATTATAATTAATCTGTTTTCACTGTATGGCTTATTCAATAAGCTAGTAAGCTCGTTAATAGGCTTTTGAGTCCATTAAGACCCGGTAAGGGTTTTAAGGGTGTATGGGCCTCACACTTGAGTCCATTGGCCTTCTAAGCTTCCTAATAAGCCCATAAGCTGATTAGGCTTGTTAATAAGCTGTATAAGCTTATATTTGACTATTGGGCCCATCTTGGGCCTCGCTAAGGCTCGGTGGAGTTTCATTTGGGTTGGATAAGCCTTAAAGCCCTCGTTTAAGTACCTTAATCCCGATTTATCACATGCAATCGTTAAACAATTTCATATACACGTTACTAAGTCAAGCCATCTAGTTTATGTGAAAAGTTTACTTATAGGTTTCATGTAAATCGTTGTTGATGAAAACCTTATAGGCCCTCGTCTTGATAAGCTTCATTTTCATATATGTTAACATCGTTTTAGCACCACACAAGTATAATATACATATGTACATGCGTATAACATGCATGCTTTGCACTATGCGTGCACGAGCTCTCGTTAGTTTGTTAATTACAAACTAACGTGACTTAAATGACTAGCAAACAAAGAAAGAAATGTATTGACACGAACATGTAAGCTTAGAAATGCGACATACAAAAGTCTTAGCATCTTGAATGTGTGTATGAACGAATAGAATGGCAACCCAAATTCATACACGATCGTATTACCCAATGTACACCAACCCTAAGCTTTAAAGCTCATCATATGACTCAACCTTGGCTCGTGTTCCTCTTTGTGCACTCGTATGACCACTTAGTAGTGTTTACGGGTTCGAATGAATTAATGAAGATGTTTGTTTGCGGTTTGTGACCCAAAACAAGAGAATAGACAAAGATGGTTTGGATTAGAGAGAAGTGTATGTGTGAGTTTTCAAGAGTGCTAAATGTCAAGTGTGAGTGTGTATTTATAGGCAAGATAGCTAGTTACAATTCCTAGTCCAAATCCTAACCAAACCATGTCTTAGACTTAGTGGTTTTGTAGTTTTTAGTTACTCCCTAATGGTTTTGCTAAAACAACTAAGTACATCTCTTAATTACTCAATATTTGTACAAGATTTGCCAAGATTATGAAATCTTATGGTTTTGTGTACATACATGCATGTTGCCGTGGGTTTCCAAGAGAAAAAGAGCTCAAATGGTTATTAACCATTAGGTAATAAGTTACTTAGGGACATATTGTACATGTTTTAATTAAACATGGTTTGTACATGTACTTAAAGAGATATTAGGAAGATTTCTAGGTGATTTAGGTGTGTGGATTCTTGTTTCTAGTCGTGGCATCAAAGAGATCAAAGAGAGGGATTAATTTGGCTAATTTGGGACAACTAGTACCTTCCTTAATTACTTAGGATTGTACATGTACTTTGGAGAATAAAACAAAGATTTGCTAGTTGGTTTATGTTACCCATATTCTGACAAATGGCTTAATAACACAAGATTTGAATAAATTTTATGTTTAAGGTTTAAAACTGGGTGTTGGTTTGAGTCTAGGTAAGTCTAGGTATTTCTGAGGTGTGTCTAAATGTATTTTATTGCGAAACGTAAGCCATTTACGTGACTAATAAAAATAAAATACGCAAAGTTAATAATTATCTTCTTAATAATTATATGACACTTGTTTGACGTAAACCTTAATTTATTTGGTGACCGTCTACGTTAAATGATTATTTCTAGTCTACGCGAGTTAGTTTAAAAGTTAAATTAAAAGTAAACGCGTATCGGACTAAAATAAATAGTGACGAATAATAGGAGTCGTAAAATGACTTGAAATTGAGAAATCTTACAGTCTCCACCCGTTAAAAGATCTTTGTCCTCAAAGCTTAATACCTTGTAGTGGATGATGAAGCCCGATTTGTGAAAAGCTGTGGGTATTTTTGTTTAAACGAATTTTTACGTTCCCAGGTGAACTCAGGACCTCTCCTAGAGTTCTTGCAAACCTTAACCAATGGTATTCGGCTTTGCTTTAATTGTTTGATCTCCCCAATTTAACCCCACACTAAATCAAGCAAATATGTCCCAAATTCTTGTGCTCATAATACTAGTTTGTTTTCATGTTTTAGCACTTGGGATGGGATTTGGAGGAAAATACAAGTGACTTGGCTCATTTGGAGAAGAAACATAATCAAGACTAAACTCTACACCCATTTATCTTAAGAATTGTGCAAAACAGAGTTTGGGGAGACGGCGTCGTAGACTTTCAAGCGATGCTCATGATTTTTATCATACCTCACATAACGGCGTAACTAATTTGGAAACGGAGCAGGATTCTCTGGGCTACACACACACACACACACACACAACCAAACGAAACTTTGACTTGGCGACGGTGTCAGGGCTTCAACACGACGCCGTTGCGCTGCTTTTCCTATATTTACAAAACCGATTTTAGGGTTTTAGTATGTAACTTTTGGGAGAGGAACCCTAACTTTTATATTCGAGTTTGACAAAGTATGTTAGGCCGTCTTTAGGGCATTACACCCTATTTAACAGACTTTAATCCATTGTTTAATTCAAATGAAGTCATTTATCCTTTAATCCTTAAAAAAGTCTATGCGTCAGGTACGTTTTATGATTTGTGTTCTTTACCTTGTTATACCCTGCTAGGCTAGATCCATTATATTTTACTTATGAATGCATAAAACTTAGATGTAGAATCCCTTTTTAATGTGCCCTTCTTGTGATTGATCTGCGCATTAAGCATAGAAAAACTAGCCAACGATAATAACTTTGGCATAGAGTGTCTAGGGAAACGCTAGTGTAAGAAAGGATACATCCGGTAACAGTCTTCATACTACCTTAACCCCCTGATATGGTTGATCCTCTAAGATAATTCAAATGCATTTAAATACTCTTAGGGGCCCTTGTAATAGCTCATACTATCTACTTGTGTGTTGCCTTAACGTAAAATACGTAGACGACCGGGTCATGTAAATTCGTTCTATGACTATCAGGAAGTACTTACACATAACCGACACCAGTGTGACAAAGCAACAGGTTTAGGAGAATCGAATCTAGGAGTAATGCATGATTAATAAATTTTTTCGTTTATCATACTAAAGTTAATCACCAATGAGTACTCTTAGATATTTATTCATTATTATTATTAGTTTAATTAGATAAAATGTCACACCCCGTAAATTTCAGGACAAGCTTAATTTTATTAAAGAACCGATTGAAATTATGGATCGAGAAGTTAAACGGCTGAAGCAAAGTCGTATTCTAATTATGAAGGTCCGTTGGAATTCAAGACGAGGTCCTGAGTTTACTTGGGAGCGTGAGGACCAAATGTAAGCGACTACAAAATAATCTCTTCCTCAGTGTGGATCTTTGTTGCAGACCCTGCACCTGAGTCTAAAGTTTACGCTTAAGCTTGGAGGGACAAAGGCTTCTTGTTAACGGGTGGTAAGGAGTGTGCAAACCCCATAGCTTTTCGTAGAGTTCAACATTTTATAACGTTCTTATAGGTCAAATATTGCTCTGACTTTTGTATTACGTGATCGGTTTGAATAACTGGGTCGATTTTACCCGGGAAGTAAAATATAGATTATAGTATATAAACGTTCAATAGGACGAGGTCGACTTTGGATTTATGTGGAGGCTAGGTGTAGGGCGCATATTATATGCATGAGTTTTATACAATTATTATAGGTGTGTTTATGAGGACAGTAGATTCGGTTGATAAGGATGTTTACGTGTTGAGGAGTTTTATTTGTTTTTTTGAGGTGTGGTTAAAAAAGGAAAACATTAAATAAAAAAATATTTAGTGTAAACTTTAGTTATGATTATATAATGTTAAAAATGTCATAATTCTGGTTAATACACAATCCTAAATGTTGTAAGAAGAAGAGGTAAATTAAAAAACATGAATTAAATCCAGAATATAAATTAAAGAGCATAGTTTGAAAAAAAAAACACATATTTGGCGTTATGATCTCTTTTCATACTGACATGGATAGTCAATCAGATATGAGATAATAGAGACTGATACGACTCTGTCCTTAGTCATTTATGATTAACTTTTATTATGGGATTGGAAATGTTGGTTAATTTGATCTGAAATAGTGGTTGTGGGGGTTGGTTTTATGGAAGTTTGGGTTTTGGGGAGGGGGGGGGAAAGAATGGGGAAGGTGGGGAAGTAACGGTTAATATTGACAGTAATAGGGGGGAGAGGTGGGATGGGAGGGGGGGGGGGGGTGAATAAAATAATTGATTGGTTGATATAGAGGGGAGTCTATATAATACTATGTAGTATGGTGGGATAGTGAGTTTATGAACTGGTTATGAGGGATGTTTGGATGGATATTATGTTTAGATAATTTGGGAGGTGAGAGAGGGGAGAAAAGTTTTTATGTATATATATTTAAGAGGAGGAAGGGTAGTGTTAAGGGTGGGAGGTGGGGTGAGGGAGTTAATTGGGGGGATATTTGAAGTTTAGGATGGGGTGATTTGATGTTGGTGGAATTTTGGGATGGGTGAGATGGGTGGGATTGGGTAGGAGTTGAGTATTTGGTGGGTGGTGGTGGGGGGGATTTGAATTGAGGATGATGATAGTGATGTGGGGTTAGGGGGATGGGTGAGGGAGGTAGGAGGTATTAAGATGTAGGGATGTTGAGTGATAGGATGATTTATATATGATGTTTATGTTATTAAGATATAGATGATTAAGTTGTGTTTTGTTTGGGGTTTTTGTGGGTTATGTTTTATTTGATTTGAGAAGAATTATTATAAGTAATAGTGTGGTTTTGTTGTGTGTGTTGTTGTTATGGGAGTGTTTTAATTCACACAGATATTTTCATTCTGCATGTTTGAAGACGCTGTTGATGGATTGTTATGTTTATTTGGGGGGGGGTTTGGTTTTGTTTGGTTGGATTGTTGAGGTATTTTGTTTTTATTAGGGTATGTGTGGTTTGTGTTTTTTGTAGGTGGGGGGGGTTTGTAAAATTTGTTTTGGATTTTAAAGTTGGGGTTTGATGGTGTTTAAAGGGTTTGTTAAGGTTGATTTGTTTGAGGAGGGTTGTTTTGGTTGAGGGGTGTTTTGGTTGTTGGGTTGTGGTTTTGATGTTGGGTGGGGGGGGGGGGGGTGAGGAAGTTTTTTTTTGGTTTGTGTTGGGGGGGGGGTGGTGGGTTGGGTGTTTAGTGGTGGTTTGGGGTGTGTGTGTTTGTTGGGTGGGGGTGTTGTGTGGGTTGGTGGGGGGTGTTGTGGTGGGAGTGTGTTTTGTTTTTGGGTGGGGGTTTGGTGTTGGTGTGGGGGGGTGGGGTGAGAGTGGTGTTGTGGTGGTGGGGGTTTTGGGTGTGGGTGGGGGGGGTGGGTTGTTGTGGGGGGGTGTGTTGGGGGGGGGTTTGGGGTTGTTTTGGTGGTGGGGGGGTGGGGGTGTGGGGGGGGGGGGTTGGGGGGGGGGTTGGTTGTGGGTGGTGGGGGGTGGGGGTGGGTTGGGTGGGGAGGGTGTGGGGGTGGGGTGGGGGTTGGGGGTTGGGGGTGTGTGGTGTTGAGGGGGTGGTGTTTGGGTGTTTGTGGTTTTGGGTTGTGGGGGTTGGGGGTATTTAGTGATTTTTATTGATTTTATATTGGGGTTGGAATGGTTAGGAAAGTTTGAAATTGGATTTAGTTATGTTTTGTCGAGATGAGATGAGATAAGCGTGTCTTTTAGGTGTATTTTGGGTAGTTGATGGTGGGTATAATGGTTGTAGTATTTGAGGTAGTTTTTGGTTTAGGTAGGGTTTGTTGTGTCAGTGATTTGTATTTCAGTTGATAGTGTGTGGGGTGGTTGGATGCTTGTTAAATTGTGTTTTTTTTGAGTCGGGTCTGAGTTGTGTTGTAGTTAGGTTGTTGGTTTATTGAGGTATGTAGTGGTTAGGTGAGTATGGTGGTGTTGGGGTGGGGTGTGTTGGGTAGGAGTTTGAGTTGTTATGGTATGTTGTTGTTGTTTTTTTTTTGTTTGTGGGAGTTGGGGTGTGTGTTGGTTTATGGTTTGTGGGGTTGGTTGTTGTAGTTGTGGGAGGAGGGTTTGTGTATGGAGGGTTTTTGGTTGTGTGTTGGTGATTTATGGGTTTTTGGGTTTGTTGTTTGTGTGGTAGGTTGATTTTTTATTGTTTGTGGTGTTTTGTGGTTTTTATATTTTGTTGGGGGCGTTGGGGGTGTGGGTTGGATATTCTTGTTTTTGAGTGTTGTGTTGTGTTGGGTTTGGTGTGTTTTGTTTGTGGAGTGTTGTGGTGGGTCTGGGTGGGGGTGGGGTTGGTTGGGGTGGGGTGTGTGGTGTTGGGTTGGTGTGGTTGTGTGGGGTGTGTTTTTGTTGGTGTTGGGTTTATGTTGGGGTTTGGGTTAATTTGATTGTTTTATTGTATGTTATTTTGGGTTTGTTTGTTTGTTAGATTGTTTGTTTATTGGTTTACAGGTTTTGTGGTTTTAAAGTTTTAAAGTTTTTGAGGATTTAATTGTTGTTTTGGTTGAATAGAAATATTTTGGTATGTATAGTTTTAAGAGTAGAGAGTTGAGTGGGGGTTTGAGTTTTTATGTATGATTATTTAAGAGAGGTTATGTATGTACAGTATATCATGAATTGAGGAATTTTGGATGATAGGTATTGGATAGTAGAAGTAAAGGGGAATTTGAGTGGTAGAAGGGCAGTGGATTTTGAAGTTATAATGATACAGGTTGGGATTAGTAGAGAGAATTTAAGGGATATTGGAGTTTTTTTTTGGGTGTTGGTGTGTGGTGTGAGTGACACATTTTATTGTATAATTGTGATTGTGGAAGACATTTAAAAATTTGTGTGTTGTTTTTATTTTATGTTAGGAATTTGTGGGATTGGGATGTGGTGGTTTGTAAATGTTTTGTTTTTTTGTTTGAGGATTAGAATTAGGTGTTGTGTGTGAATGGGGTGAGAGTGTGTGGTTTGTTGGGTTGTGTTAGTTTTGTTTTGTTGGATTTGATTTTATTAGTGTTGTGGGAGGGGACGTATTTGGGATTGTTTTTTGGGAGAAAGGATGACAGGTATAAAGTGGTGGAATAGTTGGGTGGGGTGGACAATTTAAGGGTAGGGTTGGGTTAGAGTTTATTTGATAGTTATTTTGTTTATGGTTAGTTATGATAATTTGTTGGTTTGTTAGATTTATTGGTATTATTTTTTTTGGTTTAACTTATTGAAAGATAGGTCTTTTTTGTTTGTTTGTAATGTAAGATTAAAGTTCGCAATAATATAAATTTTACACTAACAAAATACCTAACGTACCTAACCTTAAACAACACACTTTTAAACGCTAAAAACAAAATTATCAAAATCTTGTTTATTTAGCCATTTGCTGAATAGGGTAACATAAACCAACTACAAATCACTTGTTTTATTCTCCAAATACATGTACAACCCTAACGGTAATTAAGGAAGTACTAGTTGTCCCAAATTATCCAAATTAATCCCTCTCTTTCGCTCTCAACTTTGATGCCACGGCCAGATCTTACCATAGAATCCACACACACAAAATTTCCTTAGAAAATCCCCTAATGATCCCTTATCATTACTTGTACAACCTAAACTTAATTAAAACTGTACTAATGTCCCTACTCAAGCTTATAGCACAATGGATAAAAATCTTTTTTGTTCCTCTTTCACGTTGGATACCCACGGCTACACAAACAACCTACATGCTTCAAAGAATTTCCATCATCTTGGTAAATCTTGTACCAAAATATTGTAATTAAGACATGTACTTAGTATTTATTAACAAAAAACCAAAATGTGTGATTAACTAGAAACCACAAACCACCAAGACTATGGCACGGTTTTTTAGGTTGTTTGAGGGTCTAGAGATTAACTAGAATTCTAGCCTATAAATACTCACTCACATTTACCATTAGCACTCTTACAACTCACACAAACACTCAAACACTCTCCTAAAATCCAACGGCGGCATCTTGTCCTCTTCCCTGGTTCGGTCATTAAACAGCAAACAACAACATACATAAACACATTTGAACCTACGAAACACCACTATGTTTCTGAAACAAGTGCTATAAGGAGGTACACGAAGCCAAGGTTCGGAGCGTTCATTGGGTTATTTCAATCAGTGAATCGCTGGGTAGCACTCTAAACGCGTCCAAACTCTCAACCAAGTCCTTAGGGTGAACCCTTTGATAAGTCATTACTAAACTTATACCATACTCGTATTGTGCATTCTTTCTTATTTAACTCATCTTCGATCAACGTTAGTGTGGTAACTAATACAAGTACACTTGACCATAATATGTGCAAAAATGCATCCTTAACACATGGCTCACGCACATTCTCAAAGCTCGATGATACTGTAGTGGTTCAAAGACGACATAATGAAAATGTACAAAATGATCGAAATATGACTAGGACAGGTTTTTTAACCTCTGCGAAGTAAGGAAAACAAGGTGGATACAAAACCCTTATACTCGAATATACAGAAATATATTACCAACATCCTATACTATTTAAGTTTAGACTTGAAAGAATAGGCTTGTGGGAAGTGCTGGTGAGTACGGGTGGGAATATCAGTACACGTATGCATGTGGTGAAACTCAACTCATATATAGTTACATAACTCGTTTGGTGCTATAATCTTAAGAAGCGCCATTTTATACCACATATAAGCTTAATGGGCCACTATAATAGGACCTTGTTGGGACCCAACAGCCAATAAACGGCACGCTAATATTTAGGCCTCAACAGTCCATTGGTTGAGGCCCATAGCTTATAAATAAGCTCACTTGAGCTTATCGAGAGATTATAAAATTCTTAAATCTCTTTGAAATAAACGATATGTATGAAAGAAACCTCTAGTGGCCTTATTTGGGCCTAATAGCCCCCGTACAAAACCCAAACAGCCTAATCAGCTAACTTGTTGCCCACAACTTATTAATAAGCCCCCCTCGAGCTTATTTTATGGACCTAATTATGCTTATTGAACTATTAAGACTCTCATGTACTCTAAAACACAAACAAACCCCTTAATGGCTTGGTAGCCCAACACAAGAATCCACTAAACCCATAACCTTCATAAGACTTTGGCAGCTTATTTGTTAACTTAAACAGTTTTACTAAGCTTATAATAACCAAAGCGAGAACAAAATGAAAGCCCCTTATGTATATCTTCCGGTTAGAGGTTATTGGAGCTAGACAAGCCAATAATATCTCGAAGAAGCTCAAATAAGCCACCCTAATAGTCGCTTTTTTTTCCAGCTTAAACATTTTAAGATAAGTTGTAAATAAACTTTAGAAGAGGGATTATGTGCCGTGAAAATTCATATTGGTGAGAGCTCTTTAGATTTCTTATTTGGGAGGGGGGGGGCCGGGGTAAACCGTCCGGCTACTAAGACACAACCAATACAGAGCCACATCGCGTCAGTGTAAATGATCGATCCTGAGCGGATTTTTTTAGCTAGACATGCCAGATTATTTTTTATGATGTACATCTGGAGTTAATTTAAAAAAATAGGCACACTCTGTATGATCTTGAATTGGAATGAAAATGTGACGGGGTGAAGGGTGTAGGTGGGAGAGTTTTGTGGGAATTAGGTGTTTTTAGTTGTGGGGTTTTTATTATAAGTCTATTTATAGGGTGGAGTATAATTTGGGGATGGGGGGTTATGGGTTGGGTATGTTTGGGGTATGTGGGGGTTTTGGGTGTGGTATATGGTGGTTGGTTGTTTAATTGGGGGGGGTTTGGGTTTTGTAGTTGTTGGATTTTAATTTGTAGTTGGGGTTGTGTTTTTGTAATTTGGTGGGTTGTTATTTGGGGGGGGTTTTATAGGTTAGTGGAGGGTAGGTTGGTTTGTGGGGAGGTGTTGTGTATGGGTTTATTGATTTGTGTTTGTGTGTGGGGTGGTTTTTAGGGGTATGGGGGAGTTAGTGTTGAGGTGTAAGGGAATTTGGAATGATTGAGTAGTATTTTAGTTTGTGAGTGCGAGAGGGAGTTTATAATATATTGGTGTATGTGAGTTTTTACACACATGTGGTTGGTTATGGTTGAGTGGTTATTAGTGGTTAGTGTAGAGAAGGTGGTAGGTGGGGTGGGTAAAGTGAGGGGTTGAGTGTGTGGTGGTAATAAGTGTTTAGAGTTGGGATGTGAGAGTGTGGGGGTGTGAAAATGGGGGTATTGTGGGTTTGTGGTTTGGGGTGGGGTTGTGGGTATGTTGGGTATTATTGGTTTGGTGTTTTAGTGGTGAGGTGTGTGTGTGTGTGTGAGAGAGAGTGAGAGAGTGAGTATAAATTGTAAAGGGTGCTAGTTGGGATTTGGATTGGATAATGGGTGTTGTTGATGGTGTGGTATGAAAAGGGGTGTAATTAGGAAGGGAGTATTATATAGTGTAAAGGATGGTGGATGTATTATGATGGATATAATTGGGAATTGGGTGTGATGGTTACAGGAGACTTAAGTGCATGAGATTAGTATTAAGTAATTAATTTGTATATTTCTTATTTGCTTTAAGCATACAATTAATAGTGAGGAATACAATTTAATTTATTATACTAATGGTGCTATCCTCACACACACAGGTATTGGTTAACAGAAGGTTTGATAAGGTAATATGGAACAGGTGCCAAGAACTTAGGGCAATCTTTAGAGAATCAATAATTAAGATTTGGGGCATTACATTTTGGGGACATTTGTTATAAACCAAAACTCGTTACTTATGTTATTTGTTCGAAACATATAAAGCCATGAGCTATGAAAATGAACAATATTTTCTAAATCAAATGTATCTTAAACAACACGTTTAGTGTTACGTTCCAATATCTTGTCATTGATCAATGAAGTAACGCCCTCAGGGGATATTACAACATTCGCTGCGCCCTAATTTGGGGTATTACAGATTGGTATCAGAGCCAAGGTTATAGAGAACCAGGTCAAGAGTTTTTGTCTGGACTATAACTATTTTCAAACACTTTATTCACAAACGGGGTTTGCACGGGACATGTATACATTACTTGTTTGCATCTAATATATGTGCTTACATGACATACACTATTTTAGCATTAGTAGTTACTAAGTGCTTACATGATTGATATACGCGTATATAAATTATACTACGTATATTACTATAAGAGTCTTATAAGTAATACTTATATAAGTATTTTTTCTTTTCAGTATCATGTCCTTCTGCATCCAATCCGCTGTCACCATACACGTCCGTCTATATTCCGATTTCGAGCAGGCAAAGTCTTCTGGGAGCCGATGAATGAGGAAGATAACGATGGAAAGGCATTCCACGAGTCATCCTATACAGATACGATTGAACTCCCTAGCAGCCGTAGCCCTACCATTACCGGATTACAAAATCATGAGCCCCCATAGGATCCACAGACACCACCAGTAACCAAAGTGAACGAGCCGAGCAACGTAAGGGCTATGTTCATACAGCCAACACACACATCTAACTACAAGTCAGAGCCTATATACCCTAAGAATAAGACCATGTTGGAGGATGAACATAGTGTTTCAGTTGAGGCAGCCATTACCTCCCCGATGAGTCGCCTACTGCTTAGTCACCAGATATGTTTACTGAGTCGGATCCCCAGGAGGATCGCAAAGGAGTATGAGGATGATGAGACAGGAACGATGGTCCTTTTGACTATCCTATGGACACCGGATATGTTGGAGATGAATGATGACGGCGATTCATCTAAAGGGATGACGCGATGAACGTGGATGAAGATGAGGAGGACGAGGAGGAGGCTGAGCACCCCAGCTCTGACCGCTCCGCATTTGTTATACCTACTGTTGAGCCTGAATTATTTTCCCCACCTGAGGGAAAAAAAACAGAAGGCCCTGTGTACCACACCACCCTCCACTGACATTTCTACCACTGGAGCTAGGATCACTGTCCGAGTCTTTAGCTTCTAATCTCTTTTTATTACCAGAGACAAAGGTTGAGAGACTTTTATCCATGCCTACTCCATCACCATTACCACCTATCTCACTATCACCACCCTCTGCAAGGGAGCGCCTTGCTAGGTATACGGCCCCACCTGCACTTTCATCACCACCACCAGTGCCATCACCATTACTACCATCATCTGGGTGTCCGACCCAAATCCAGACACTCAGGATGGCCTCCACTCAGGCCCTTGTTGATGCAGTTACTGCAGCATTACAATCACCCCCACTACCACCATCTCTATACATACCACCACCTATTGACCGTAGGGATGATATTCCCGAGTCTGAGCAGCCACCTCGTAAGAGGTTGTGTTTGTCCACTCTAGGCTCCAGGTATGAGGTCGGGAAGAGTTCTACTGCTAGACCTACCGGAGGTCGGGGGATAGATTATAGGTTTGTCAGCACCGTAGATGCTGAAGCGAGACGACAAGAGATTAGTGAGGTTGGGTATGGTCTTAACATGGATACTTGGGATTGGATCTGGCAAGTGATAGCAGGTGATTTCCTGAGATATAGCGACCTACGACTATATGAGGAGAGGGTCAGTAGACTAGGTGGGGCAGAGCTTGCTGATGCTCCAGTGGCCGTGGACACACACATGACTTGGTAAGCTTCACACACATACAAGAGAAGCTCAGATGATAGGGACCTCGCATATCATAGGCGGGTCTCCATTGGACGTCATAGCGGGTCGACATACTTATGGGGGATAGGATGACTCCTCCTAGGAGACAGTTTTGGATTGTAAGAAGAGGAGGTCTAATGCTAATCCCGAAGTGACTTATGGGGATTGAAATCGATATATGATTTGGCATGGACTTGGGAAGAGTGGTGCATTCAAAAAAGGGTGATCATTAAGGGTGGGAAGGAAAAAGTGTAAAAGTGTAGGGTGGTATCGCAAATCTATAATGAAGGAGGTATAGTAAGTACGAGATAAAAAAGATGTATATGTAGAGAGAGATTGTATATTAGTTTGTGATGTGAGGAGGTGTGTAGGGCTAGTAGGTCTTGGAGGCAGATTTATTTGATTTGGAGGAGTTTTAGGGTTATGTACATGGTGTATTTTGTGGGTATGGGATGGAATGTGGGTGATAGGGTGGGAGTGATGGTGTGTGTGAGAGAGAATGGTAACTTGAGTGGTATGGAATTGATAATGTGGTTAAGTGGGTGAGGGTATGATGAGTTGGTGTGTGGTGGGGTGGGGGGGGGAGGGATTGGGGGTGGGTATAGGGGTGGTGGGTGGGGAAAATAGTATGTAAGGTTGAGGGGGTGGGGTGGGGGACAGTTTGCATTTGTAGAGGACACTTGGATGGGTTTTGGGAATTGTTTGTTTGTTTGTTGTGGGGGTCAGGGTGTTAGTGGTTGTAAGAGAGGGGGGGGTATGAGATGATGTTTTGGTGGTGTGTGAGGGATTGTTGTGGTGAGATAGGGGTTGGTGAGAGGTTTGGTGTATTTGATCATCTATCTTAAGGGGTGTTGAGCTGATTGGTGAGCGAGGTTAAAAAGAAGTTATTATAATTAAATTTATTATGTAGTAATGTTGAATGATTAGTGTGTTGATTGAGAGGGTGGAGTTTAGAATAATTGTTTGTTGTAGGTGGGATATATGTTAATTGTTGGGATTGTAGGGGAAATGGTGGTTAGTAAGTAGGTTGGGGGTTTGGATGTTGGGTTAGTGTTTTGTTGGGTGTTGGGGGTGGTTTATGGGGTGGGGTTTTGGTGGTTATGTTTGGTTGGGATTGTGGGGTGGGGGGGGCGTTAGTGTGGTTGGGTGTGGGTGTATTTTATTTGTGGGACTGGGGGAGGGGTTGGGGGGTTGGTTGTGTTTATGGGTGAGGGAATGTGATTTGGATTGGTATGTTGTGATTTTTGTTATATTGTGGGAAATGGGGTTTGATTTTTATTTTGATGGGTTGAAGTTTGATTTTTTAGTGGGAGATTATGTGTTGTATAGTAGGGGATTTGATTAAAGTGTGGTAATTGGGGGGGAGTTTAATTAGGTGTTGGGTATTGGTATGATGGGAATGAGTGTTGTTGGTTGGAGTTTGGATTAGATTAAATTGTAGGGTGTGGATGTTGTGTGTGGTTGGACATAGAATTGAGGGATAATAAACTAAAGATAATTTGATGTATGTATGATGTAATAAATTGGTAGGTTGATAGTAATAAATATATCAATGTCTAAAAAACAAAACCCATAAGAGGAAGAATGTCGCCAAGGTCTACAAGAGAGGATTGGTGAGAAGAATCCATATGGATCTAGCCCAAGTTACAACAAGTGCATTGTGCACAGTACGCTCTAAGAGGAGCACAGCGAGGGTCTCTATCATGCGCTGAGAATGCGATGAAGAGTAATATTGTGTGTTGGGATATGTGGAAAAGAGCTTGGCAGGAGGTATGGAGGATGTGGTGCGAAGCGGAATTTATAATATATAATAACACACAAAAAATCTATAAAACACGAGTATTATCAGATGGAAATGGGCTTATATCCCATAGGGTATAGTTGTGGTGAATGTGGAGCGCGAGGACATTTCAAGAGAGATTGTCCAAAGTTGAAGAAATAAGATGAGGAAATGGAATGCACTAGCTGGATGTATGCAGTTGAATGCAGAGAAAAGAGGAATGCCATCAGAATCCCGGACTCCATGGTCATCATGGGTACGTTCCTCTTAAACAACCATTATCAGCTTTCTTGAGTGGAATGATGTGGGGCTGAGAGGATATGGAGCTTGTGATGAGGATGAGGATAGTGAAGGTAGGGTAATAGACAGCGGAGGAGGGGAGGGGGAAACGCATGAGTGAGAAAATGTATTGTTGAGTGGGGTTTTGGTAGATGTAGGTGAAAGAGGAGGAGGGTCATGTTAATATAAGAGCTGTACATACAGGAGTACGATGATTAGGAGTTTAATTAATGAAATGTGGTGATTTATGAAAGTTTAGGGGTGGTGGTGGGGGTGATATGGTGGGGGCATTTTGGGGGGATGGAAGGGTGAGGGAGTGGTTTTATGGTACTGTATGAAGTAGTTTGTTAAGGTGGGGATGGTGTTAGTTTGGTTGGTAGGGTGTGTTGAGAGGGGTGGGTAAATGGTGAGATGGGATTTTAATTGTGGTATATTTTTGGTTTGATTGGGGGGATATGTGTGATAAAATTGTTTGTTGGGTGTGTATTTAGGTGTTTGATTAGTTGTTGTGATTGATAAGGTTGTGGGGAGGGGTTGGGGAAAGTGTAGGGAGAGAAGAATAGAGATTGTGAATTGAGGTAGGTTTTTGGAATGTATAAAGTAAGTAGATATATGTGAGGAGAATAAGTTTGGTTTGGGATGTTATGGTTTTGGTATAGGTTGATTTGTTAGTGGGATTGTTGTGTTTTATATTGTGGGGGTGTTTGTGGGTTTGGTTTGGTGGTGATTGTTAGGTGTGGTTTGGGTTGTGTTTTGTGGTGTTTTAGTTTTTGTGATGGTGGTTATTTGAATTTGAATTGGGTAGGATTTTGTTGAGTTGAGTATATAATAGGTTGTATGTGATTTATGAGTTCTGATGAAATTAGAGTGGATGGTGTAGGGGATGGTGATGGGATAGTTATTAGTAATAGTTTATGGTGCAATGTTAATGTGAAAAGGTAGGGAGTGTTGGATGTTTAAGTAAAGATGTTGTTTTAGGTTGTGGGTTTTATTTTTATAGAAGAACAAATATGAAATTTTGGAATTAATTAAGTAGAGTAGTTGAACGACAATTTCAAAGTGTGTATTTGATGCTGAAGAAAAATTTCTTGGTTCATGTCAATTGTGCGAGAGCAGAGGTATACTTTTCCTTGGATCCTGAGCCAAGATAGAATATAATCAAAGATTGGGCTACTCCAAGACCCCAAAGGAGATTCCGCCAATTCCTTAGTCTTGCTGTTTACTACCGAAGATTACGAGGGATTCGTCAAAGATTGCCTAATCAATGACGAAGCTTACTCAGAAAGAGTCACACACTACACACGTGACATCATCGGAGGGGTGTGAATATGGGAAGAATAAAACGATTCGTTATAGTAAATTAAAGTAGAAGTTATTTGTGAGACAAATTAAGGATTTTAAAGTAAGGTAGCGTAGTATCGTGGGACAGATTTGTGTAGGAGGAAATTTGGGCTTTGTGAGATGTGGTTGGAATGATGTGGTTGGGTGTTGAAGAATTATTTACGGTGTGAGTAAAGTATTATCTAGGAATTGTTGTTTGGGTTAGATGATGATTGTGGGTTAGTTGGTTTTGGTTTGTTAGTTTGAATGATAGTTTGGTTTGAGTTTTGGTGTGGGGGGAGGGGGGTTAAATTTATTTTAATTGAAAGGAAGTGATTGTGAATGCTTTAGATAGTGTTTTGTGGTAGCGTGTGTGTGTTAGGGGGTAATAAGTGATTTTTTTGGGAGATCATGTTTTTTTTTGTCGGGGAAGACAATGGATCAGAGTGGATGAATTGTTAAGAGATAGGAGGGGATATGTGAGTTGTTTGATGAATGAGAGGGAGGTTAGTTGGTTCCGTGTTTGTTATTTGAATGAAGTGATTATCGGATCCTAACAATTGGCATCAAGCTTAGCAGTGGCATTTTGTATGATTCTTTGATAGCAAAACAGATCGAATTCGTGGTTTGGTGTTAGTTCTTTTGGTTCGATTAAAAAGAAGCAAGAAACTAAATCCAAGATTGATCTTTCCAGTGGTTAAAAGTGTTAAAAATTTGTACTTTCGGGCTTATAGATAATCCTTTGCATCTCATATACACACTTCATCATCTAACACTATATCTGATATCTTCTACATAACACTCTATCCATGTTTGTATGCTTTTACAAGGTAATAGGGTGTCGATTGTGGGGGGAATTGTGAGGAGGTAATATAAATGATGAGGGAGGTGATTGTGTTTGAGGGGGGGGTGGTGGAATCTGATGAGGGTGTGGGGGTTGTAGTGGGGGAGAATGGGGGGAAGGTGAGGGTGGAGTTGAGGGGGGGTGGTAGGAATGTGTGGGGAGAGAGGTATTTGAATAGTATGGGGGTGTGGAGGGTGGGGAAAGTGATGGGGGGAGAAGGGAGGGAAGAGAGGGGGTGGAGGGGAGGAGAATGTGGGGGGTGTGGGTATGGTGTTGGGAATGGGAGGGGAAGTTGTTTTATAGTGGGGGGGGAATTGGGTTAAAAATGGATGGGAGGGGAGGGGGGAGATTTTGTTAGTAGGGGAGTTTATTATAGAGAGGGGTAGTTTGTATATAAGTTGAGTGAAAATGATGGTGGGTAAGTTGGGGTTGAGTGGTTTATTTGATTTTATGTATTTTATATGAAATTTATTTATATTTATTTTAGGTTTTGTTGATGGAATATTATATATTAATATGATTGAGTGTTAGAAGAATAAGTGTTGTATTGTGGGTGTTTTGAATAAATTAATTCAGTTATCATTTTTAATAATAACTGTAAAATACAGTAAAGGGAAGGATTAATAAAAATAAATGTCATCTCATAATATCCTCGTAAGAGCCAACAACTTTCACACTTCATAATTCATAACCCATTCATTCATCAATGTCTACATCATCTATACATCCAAAAATAGTCATATGCACAACATTTATCATGGCAACTGGTTCAATAAGATCGTCCACCAAGGCTTGGACTCAGAAGATCTTCACATTGAGATCACACGTTTCTATGGTACACTTACACTAAACCAATGGGAGGACTAATAAAAAGCATACTATCTGGTCCCTACATAGCCGATCTTACTGTAATTCAAAGCTGTTGCTGCAACGAGGATAGGTAATACTGCAATCAACAACATAGCTACAATTGAAACAGTAGGAAATTGTATCCAATGGAACAAAGAAATCTTCCTTTCTATTAAAGAAGCAATGGTGTCATGGATTGTTTTTTCGTGGTTTGGGGAGATAGGTATCTATATTATATGGTGTGGATTGGATTAATAATTGAGAGGTAGATAGAATTTAGTGAGATAAATAATGGGTGGTTGCATTAATCGTAAAAGTGGTAAGGGAAATAATATTTGGTCGGAATGTGGGATTTGAGGATCGAATGGAAAATAATGATGACGATTGACATCAAGGTTTATTAAAGATGGAATAGTTGAAATTTGAACATTATAACATCTAATTGTTTAGTATAGATGGTTTTAGTTATAGGTGAGTGAGGATTATTATGATAATTTGGATTTGGGTGTAGGGGGGATGATTTATTTTTTTATAATTAAGATGTGATATAGAAAATATTGAGTATGATTTGATGTGATACACATGTTGGATCTTGTGTGTGGGATTTTGTTGTTAAGATATTGGATTTGAAATGGTGATAGGAGGGAGAGAAGATTAATGTGGAAATTGAGTTTGTTGTTGATTATTAAGTGTTAGAACATAAATAAGTTGATGATGGTGGACATGGATATTGGAGATTGATGGGAAGTTATTATTGTAGAGGGAGAACGTAACTTAATTGAGGTAGCATTGCGATACTGGAGGGTGGTGGTATATATTTTGAGTTGATTGGAAGGGGGTGGGTGTGGTGTGGAGAGCGAGTGGGTAGAGGTTGGGGTGTGTGGATATTGTGTTTAGGTGTTTTGATTTGTGGTGGTGATAAGAGATTGATAGGAGTTAGGTAGTGTGAGGATAGGTGTGTCGGGGAGAGACATCTCTCGACTGTCTAGTCAATTGTAGATGGGGATAGTTCTTCAGGATAGGGCACACATCTGTGGTGGCTATTTTCTGGCATATAATAGGAGGTCTTGGAGTGAAGTGGGTAGGGGGGATAGAGCGAGAGAGACAATCACACCACACAGTTTGAGAGTAGCGAGTGCGTACAGTCTGGTGGTGGAGCTCTTGTAGCGTTCAGGGGTTACACCATAGGGAAATGGAGGCATTAGGTCTCTTGGGAGTGTGAGAACAACACAAGGATCTTCTCAAGATGGATATAGTGTGAGTCAATTAAGGTGGTTAGTTCGTGCGGAACTGGACAGTGATAATAGAGAGATATGATGATGGATTTCTCAGAAATTTTGGGAAGCTTATTACTTACTATGACACGGATTTAGCTAACGGGTTTCAGAGAGTTGGTTTATCAAACAGTAGAGAGCTGACCAGGATACTTGGAGTGAACAATCTATTGCGAGCATGCGAGCTACGGCGGGTGCGAGCATATTCAATACACTAATCTTGGTTGTGTTTTTTTGACGATAATTATTCAGCGACAGATTTTTATCTATAGTGATTATAGTGGAAATCAGCGGACGGATGTGATGACAGATATGTTTAGTGAGGGAGGTCTCTGGTGATGGGAGCTCTGATGGGGATATTAGGGATTAAAGGGGGGGGTTGGGGGGGGGAGTGCTGATTTTAAATTGAAGGTGAAAGAATATGATTTAATAGAGGATATGTTGTGGGTATTGGACGGTAATGTGTAGGTGGAAGGGGGTGAGAAAGATAATGGGGGGTATGAAGTGTACATTTAAAATTTGTTTACGGGTTGAGAATTGTGGAGTGATAGAGAGAGGTAAGTTAAATTGAGGGTGGGTTAGCACACACACATAGTTAAATATAGAGAATGTTTGTGGGGTGGGGATTGGGGGGTAGTGAGGTGGTGGGTGGGTGGGTAGGGTAGTGGGTTCCAGTGAGGGTTTGGGGTTGGGGGTGGGTTGTGGTTGGGGAGATGGTTTGTTGGGTGTGGTTGGGGGTGGTGTGGGGGTGGGGGTTGGGGGGGGAGGGGGTGGATTGGATAGGATTGTGGGGTATAGGGAGTCACACAACATTCACACACACAGGGGGTTGGTTGGTGGGTTATTTTGATTGACCTCAACCATTTTATAAGTGTGGGTGTTGATGGGTGGGGTGGGGGGGGGGGGGAGGTTGTGGTGAAAGGGGTTGGGAAGGGGGGGGGGGGGGGGGGGGTGGGGGGTGGGGGGGGTGGGGGTTGTATTGGTGGTTGGTGAAATTTGGAGGATTTGTAATAAGGGGAAGGTGAGTAAGGTAATGGGGAGGGTGGGATTTAATGTAGGGGAGGTTATTTTTAGATGGGATTAAGGGTGTATTTTAGATTAATTTTTGGTTTGGGGCAATGTGGATAAAGGTGGATTATATTTATCTTTTATGGGAGTTTTTGTGGATTTTTTAATGGGATTTGAGATTAATGGTTTTGCATTAATTTTAGTGTTGATTTTAGGATTGTTAATTTAATTGGGTTTTAGGGATTTTAATTTTGGATTGTGGATTTTAGATTTTGTAAATTTAGATGTGATTTTAGTGTTAATTTTGGAAGTTAGTTTTAATTGAAATTTAGATTTGGTTTTTGGATGTTAATTTTAGATTGTTAATATTAATTGATTTTAGATTGATAGTTATAAAATGATGTGGTGGATTAAGATAATGTTTTTTGATTATTAGGGAGGGTTTAGTAGTTGGGTGGGGTTTGACACCTAGTAAATGATGCAAAGGATAGATCTAAGCCCGAAAGTACAAATTTTTAACACTTTTAACCACAAACAAAGATCAATCTTGGATTTTTTTCTTGCTATTTTTAATCGAACCAAAAAAATAAACCAACCCACGAATTCGATCTTGTTTAGCTACAAGAATCATACACAAATCCACTGCAGCTCTGATGCCAATTGTAGGATCCCGATAATCACTTCCACTTCATATAACAAACCACGAATCGATCAAGAAAAGAGATGGGATGATTTCTAGAAAGAGAAAGAAGAGAGAGGTTAGAGAGAAAAGAGAGAAATGAGAAAAAGAATTTTTAATAAATGAAGCAACTTTCACTTTTTCCAGTGGAAAAGTTACTTATAACTCCCGACACATTAAGTGACGTTCGGGATATTTGACTAGGACCCGGGCTTGGGTTTTGCTTGGGATCAAACCCGAAACATATACAATATTAGATTAACTATCGAGCTCGATTCTCGATACTTTCCTATTACAACGTTAACTAATTGATTGACCGAGACTAACATACATAATGGACGAACTTCATGTTCGACTCAATATTTTGAGGCTAACACCTTCTCTCTCTGCATCAACACAGCGCCTAAGCCTTTGTGTGAAGCATCACAATAGACCACAAAGTCTTCGCTTCCTTCAGGTAAATCCAGAATTGGCGCACTACACAACTTCTACTTTATTAACTAAAAAGCATTTTCTTCCTTTTCACCCCAGTCGAACTTGACTCCTTTCTGAGTAAGCTTCGTCATTGATTTAGCAATCTTTGAAAATCCCTCGATGAATCTTCGGTAGTAACCAGCAAGACCTAAGAATTAGCGGATCTCTGACGGGGTCTTAGGAGATGCCCAATCTTTGATATATTCTATCTTGGCTAGATCCACATGAATACCTCTGCTATCAATGACATGACCAAGAAATTGTACCTTCAGAATCCAAAATGTCACACACTTTGAAACGTGGCTTCAACTTCCTCCTCTTAAAGTTAATTCCAAAATTGCATTAAGGTGGGTTTCCATCGGTCGATAACACGGGTCTACTCTCTTATAGTAGCTGAAGGAAAGTTGAAACTTAGACGTCTACGAGCTCGTGTATCTCGTCTAAAAGACATTATGAACTTATCCAAGTAGGGCTTGCACACTCGATTCATGAGGTCCATGAATACCGCAGGTGCGTTTGTTAGTCCGAATGGCATAACCTGAAACTCATAATGACCATACCGAGTTCGGAATGCCATCTTTGAATGTCTTGCTCTCGTACTCTAAGCTGGTGATAACCCGACCTCAGATCTATCTTTGAGTAAATACTGGATCCTTGGAGTTGATCAAATAATTCGTCGATCCTCGGAGTGGATAACGATTCTTTACTATCACTTATTTAACTCACGGAGTCGATGCACACCCGAATGAACCATCCTTCATTTTAACAACAAACCGGGTCTCCCTAGGGTGAGGAACTAGGTCCTTATGATCCTTTTGTCGGAAAGCTCTTGCAAGTTGTTTCCGACAATTCTTTCGAATTCGGAGGAGCCAAACGATATGGTAGTCTCCAGCTACGGAGCGCTCCTGAATAAGCGATCTGGAATTCCACTGGTCGAGCTGGAGGAAGACCCGGCAAGTCCTCGGGAAACACTTCAGGAAAATCTCGGACGATTGGTACGTCCTTAAGTTGTTTTCCTTCCAACTTGTCCTCCTCTTTCTTGGCGGATATCTATGCCAAAAAGATCTAACATCCTTTCGCCATGTACTCTTGAGCCTTTTAACATGAGATAATGGTCAACCGAGATTCTCTCCCGTCGTTACTTTCATTACCACGAAAAACCAAGGTTTCATTCCCGTAGGGAATTCGAACAAGTTTCTCATCGCACACGATCACGGCATGACACCTTCTTAACCAATCCATGCCGATAATAACGTCAAAACTATCCAGTTCTATGGGCATTAGATCTATGTTGAACGGATGGTTTAAGAAGTTTAAAGTGCAACCTCGCATAATAGTGTCTACCCTGACTATTTTCCCGTCAGCTAATTCCACATCATAACTATTTTCTAATAGGTGTGGGCGATGTCAATCAAGGAACTAATCACAGAAGATATAAAGCTCCTATCGGCACCAATGTCAAATAAGATAGATGCATAATGGTTGTTTAAGAGGAACGTACCCATGATGACATTGGAGTCCGGGTTTCCTGATGCATTCCCTCTTTTCTCTGCATTCCCAACTGCATACATCCAGCCTTGTGCATTCCCATTTCCTCCATCCTTATTCTTCAACTTTGGACAATCTCTCTTGAAATGTCCTAGAGCTCCACATTCAAAACAACCATTCCCTTTGGGATTTGCCCCATTTCCCTTCTGAGTATTAGCAACATATGTATGCTGGCTCCAAATCTACTGCTGTCGCGTGGCAAAGTGCCCACCTGGTGTACTTATGGCACTTTCATGTTGTACTCGGGCAGTGTAATGAATAAAGGGTGCTCCGTTTGTGGTAAGAGTGGGCTTAGATCCCACCATATGGCTTATTCTCACCAATCCTCATATGTGGGTAAAGGGAGGCGCTGGTGGGCGACTGGGTTGCTTGGCATATGGTTGGTGGGGTGGGTTGGGTGTAATGTGGGGGGTGATTTGTGGCGAGGGATTAGAATCGTTCCGTCCGTTGGTTGTCGAGGAGAGCAGTGGGTGATGTGTGCGGTGATATTGTGAGGGGTGTGGTGGTTGAATGAAAAGTATGTGGGAAGTGATAGTGTTTTAATAGATGATAACGGGTGATGTGGGGTCTGGGAAGCACACACACACCACACACACATTATATTAATCACAATCCACGATGTACTTGTCGACCTTCTTAGTTTCATTAGCAACAAACTTGGTACATATCAAGGTCAACTCTTAGAAACGTTCAATGTACATTGGAACATCGTTCCCCTTGACCTTTAGGTTCCACAACTCGATTTCTAGTTTCTTGATTTCACCTTGTGGACAATACTTGTCCGTCTTCTTCTTCTTGAGTCCTTCCCAAGTCATTGAATATGCATCAGGACCTAAGGTTCTTATTTGACCATTCCACCAAGTCAAAGCAGCACCTAACAGAGTGCAGGTGGCAAACTTAACCTGATTTTCAATAGCATAACCACTGATATTGAAGACTGACTCCATCTTTTCAATCCACCTGGTTAAACTGACAACGCCTTCAGTTAATTTGATGTTCAAAGGTTGACATTTCATGAAGTCAGCGTAGAAACAAGGGCACACAGTTTGCACATTCCTTCGGTTATCCCCGTGCGAACTGTGGCTTCTATCTCTATTGGTGGAGTTTCGCTGAAGAGCTTGATCAATCATAGCTTGAACGGATCTCTTAGTAGAGAGTCCCATCGTTTGGATTGATGGTTAGTTAGGAGGTATTCGGTCCTCGGTCGTTTATCTCCAGGCTGCGATCTACGTAGACATGAATATATATCTATCTAGTATCTTCTCAGAACAGTGCACACATAAAAAGATGTAGATATTAATTAGGAGCATGAGATAAAAAATTTTAAAGGATGAGAATATTAAAAGCTCACGAAGAGTTATATTGAGTAGTAAAAAAATCAAATTCTAATTTAAATTTTTGAAAAAAACTTGGGTTATATTTTAAATATATTGGTTGGTAAAATAATTATGTATTTTGATCTTTTGGATTTATAGTGGGGTTCAATAAGAATGATATTAATTGAATTAATAGATTGGGAAATTATTTATTTAATATTTGTGGTTATGTGACTGATGAGAGATACTTATCTCTCTCTATATATATCTATATCTATATTAAGTATGAGGACATAGGATAGAGCGTAGGAAAGATATGGAGTTATTAGAAAGATGGATATAAATGATAGAGGGAGATTGGAGAGATGGTGGATTTTGATCAGTATATGGAAGGTAAGATAGAATAAGTTAGAATGAGAGAAAGAGATGAGGAGGTGATTAGTAGATGTAAGGTGTGGGGATTTGTTGTTATGAAATTGTGGGTGTGAATTTGAAATTTTTGTCGAGGTAATAAAGGTGATATGTGAGGTTAGATGTTTAGAAGAAATATAGATTAGATTGTAATATAAAGATTAATAAAATAATAGGAAAGTAAATAATGATAATTGATGGAAGAATATAAAAAGAAGGAAGTAGAACCCGCTATGAGTCCATGGTAGAACCTAAGATATAAGCCTAACATCCGAGCATCCTCTATAAAGGCATACATGGTCCCGTGTACACGCTCTTGAGCTCAGCAAGTCTCTGCAACCCTAGTACAGACCTCTCCTAAGGTCGTAGTGCTATCTCCGGAACTAGCCTCTGCCAGATCCACCCAAGTTTCCCTAATACCATTCCCTACCTCACTAATCTCCTTGTCGTCTCGCTTCAAGCCTCTACGGTGCTGACAAACTATAATCTATCCCCCCGACCTCCGTAGGTCTAGCAGTAAACTCTTACCCGACCTCATACCTGGAGCCTAGGAGTGGACAAACACACCTCTTACAGGTGCTGCCTGACCGGGAATATCATCCCTACGGTCAATAGGTGGATGGTAAAAATTTGTATAGAGATATGTGGTAGTGGGGGTGATGTAAATGCCTGCAGTAACTGCATCAACCAGGCCTGTGAGGCCATCCTGATGTCAGGATTTGGTTCGGACACCCAGATGATGGTAGTAATGGTGATGGCATAGGTGGTGGTGATGAATGTGCAGGTGGGGCCGTATACCTAGCAAGGCGCTCCCTTGCAGAGGGTGGTGATAGTGAGATAGGTGGTAATGGTGATGGAGTAGGCATGGATAAAAGTCTCTCAACCTTTGTCTCTGGTAAAAGAGATATAGAAGCCTAAAGCCGGACAGTGATCCTAGCTCCAGTGGTAGAAATGTCAGTGGAGGGTGGTGGTACAACAGGCTCTGTTCCCTCAGGTGGGGAATCAGGCTCAACAGTAGGTATAACAACAGCGGAGTCGCAGAGTCTGGGGGCTACAATCCTCCCGTCCTCGTCCTCCCATCTCATCCTCATCATCAGCGTCATCCCCAGATGAATTGCCGTCATCATCATCTCCATCATCTCCCCCATCCATGGGATAGTCAACCGGACCATCCTTTGTCTCGTCATCCTCATACTCCTCTGGATCCTCCTCGGGATCTGACTCAGTAACATACCCTGGTGACTCAGCAGTAGGCGAATCAACGGGAGGTAATGGCTACTCCTCAACTGGAAACACATGCTCATCCTCCAACGGTATATACTTAGGGTATATAGGCTTTGACATGTAGTTATGTATCAAGTGGCTGGAGAACAGTAGCTTACGCTCATCCTCGTCCTTGGTACTGGGTGTCCTGTGGAACCCTTGGGCCTGGTATGTAATCCGGTGATGGTGAGGCTACTGGCCGCATAGGGAGTCCATCGTATCCGTATATGATGACTCGTGGAATGTCTCCATCAGTTATCTCCTCATCATCGGCTCCCTAGAAGACTTTGGCTGGCTCTTAATCGGTATAGACGGAAGTGTATGTGACATCGGATGATGCAGAAGACATGACTGCTGCAAAAAGCAAAAATAACTTATATAAGTATTACTTATAAGACTCTTATAGTAATATACGTAGTATAATTTATATACGCGTATATCAATCATGTAAGCACTTAGTAACTACTAATGCTAAAATAGTGAATGTCATGTAAGCACATATATTAGATGCAAACAAGTAATGTATGTATGTCCCGTGCAAACCCCGTTTGTGAATAAAGTGTTTGAAAATGGTTATAGTCCAGACAAAAACTTTTGACCTGGTTCTTTATAACCTTGGCTCTGATACCAATCTGTAATACCCCCAAATCTGGGCGCAGCAGAATGTTGAATACGAGCGGCGTTACTTCATAGACAATACACAAAGATATGAGAACACACTAAACGTGTTGTTTAAAAAGATACATTGGATTTAAGCCAAATACTTGTTCATTTCATAAGCTCATGCTTTAAATTGTTCGACAACATAATAAGATTTTGGGTTATCAACATAATGTTCCCAAAATGTAATACGCCCCCAAATCTTAGTACATTGATTCTCTAAAGACTTGCCCCTAATGTATCTTTGGCACCTCTGCCTTATTGACCTAAGAAAAACATGCTTAAAACGTCAACATAAAGTTAATGAATTCAATGGTTTATGTATGTAAATTGTAGGACCGCAAGATTCCCAAGTGTATGATTAAGCAACAGATGCAAACATCATAAAAAGTAATTATGTTTTCCTAAGCTCATGACACTGAAGCTCGACATGTATAAATGCAATAAATTGGCCCAACATTGTTCCGTGAATGATGTCTTTCTAACCTCGCGCACATTCGCCACCATCACTCATCGCAGATAAATCAGTGTGTGTCCACAAATCCGCACAGTGACACGCACTAACTCTACCCAAACAAGGGGATGTCAATAACAAATTTTGGAGTCAGAGTGTATTAAATACGCGCGAGTCCGAATACTGCTGAGGCGAGATGGTGAGTACAATTCAGATGATACTCTAGGGGCCAGGTATGAATTCGGCTATCGTAGAACACACAAATGCAATTGTTTTGTAATTGTTATATGTGTGGAAATGTTTTGTGGGGGTTTTTATTAGCATTGGTACACGCAACACAATAATGTATATAATTTAATTAATTGTATATAAATGTGGGATAGATATCTACGTAATAAGGTTGAATAGTGTTGGGAGGTTAGTTTTGAATTGGTTTTGTTGAATATAGAACTAGAATTTGTGAGTTTTTTTAGGAATGGAGTAGTATAATGGGGTGAGTTGTATGTGTTGGACATGTTTAGTATTGAGGAGTGGGTGTGTTAGGAGATGATTAGGTGGGGGTGGGTGTATGGAGTTTGGGTTGGGTAGAGGGGGTGAGGGGAGGGTTGGATAGGGTTTGGGGTGTATTGGTGTATATAAGTGTGTGGATGTTTGTGGGGTTTTGTGTGGAGTTGTTTTTTTTTATGGAGGTGATAGAGTAGAGCGCGGGGAGGTTGTTTAAGTAGGGTATATTAGTGATGATTTTTTTGAGTAGGATAAAGGTTAAGGTGGGGTATTTTGATAGGGAGGGTGTGTTAACTTTAAAGTGGGTGGATTGTTGGTAATATGTGTGAAGTGGGGGTGGTGTGGGGAGGAGTGGGTGGTAGGTGGGATGGTATAAAAGTGGGATTTGTATATAATATGGGTGGGTAGGGGTTAGGGTATTATTGTTTTGGGTTGATTAGTATGGGAATTTATTCCCCTGTTGGGTGGTTTTAGGGGGGGGGTATGGGGGGGTTATATATGTAGGGTATTGGGGATTGGTGGGTGTTGGGTTAGGGTTTTTTTGTTAGGGGGGTTGTGGGTGGGTGTGATTGTGGGGGGGGGTGGTTTGTTTGTGTTGGGGGTGTGTGGGGGGTAGAGTTGGTGTGGTGTGATGTGGGGGGGGAGTGGGGTTGGTTGGGGGTGGGGTGTTGGGGTAGGTTGGTGTGGGTTGTGTATGGGGGGTGTGGTGGTGGGTGGGGGGGGGTTTGGATGGTGTGTGGGTGTGGTGTGGGGTTGGTTTGGGGGGTGGGTTTGGGGGTGGGGGGTGGGGTGGGGGGTGGGGGTTTGGGTGGGTGGGGGTTGGTGGTGGGTGGTTTGTTTTTTGGGGGTAGGGGGAGTGAGGTTGTGTTGGGTGGGTGGTGGGGTTTGGTGGGATGTTTTGTGTTGTTGGGAATTTATTGTAGGGGTTAGGGGGGGTTTGTGTATTTTTTTTTTTTTATATATGGTTTGGTTGTTCTGAGGTGGGGGTGGGGTGGGTATAGGGGTGTGTTGGGTTGGGTGGGGTGGGGTGGGTGTTGTTTTTGTTGGGTTTGGTGTTGGTTTGGTGTGGTGGGGTTTTGGTGGGGGTGTGGGTTGGTGTGTTGGGGTGGTGGGTTGTGTGGTGTTGGAGGTGTTGGGGTGTGGGTTTGTTTAGGTTGGTTGGTGGGTAGGGTGGGGGGGGGGGGGGTGGGGGTTGTTTGGGTTTGTTGTATTGGTGTGGGTGGTGGTGGGTTTTGTTGTGTTGGGGTGTTGTGGGTGTGTGTTGGGGGTTTTGGGTGTTTGTGTGGGTTAGTGGTGTGGGTGGGGTGGGGGTTCTGTGGGGGGTGTGGGGTATAGTATTGAAGTTATTGGGGTGTAGGGGTTATGTTTGGTAAATAGTGAGTGGTTTGTTAAATTGGTAAATAAAGGGGAGAGTTTAAGAAGGTATCTATATGTTTTAAGTGGGGGAGGATAGATTGATGTGGTTGTGGATGGGGGGGAGATGATATAATATTTATTTTTTATTTTGGTTGTTTTTGTGGTTGGTGGTGGGTTAAGTTGTTTTGGTGTGTGTTGAACACATGAGTTGATTGGAATTAGACTTAAAATCTAAAAAATAAAAACGTAAATATATTGGTTGTGTGTGTTAAGTTAATCACACATAGTTTTGTTAATAATACAATACATTTCTTAATTACAAGATGTTGCGGTATAAATTTACCAAATTATGAAAATCTATATGCAATGATGTTTGTTTGTGTAGCCTGGTAGCCAAGAGAAAGAGAAAAAAAAAGGTTTTATCCCCATTGTTCAATAACTTGAGTAGGGACATTAAGTACATTTTTTAATTAAGTTTAGGTTGTACAACGTACTTAGGATCATTTAGGATTTTCTAGAAATTTTTGTGTGTGGGATTCCTGTTTCTAGTCCCCCCCCCCCCCCCCCCCCCCCCCCCCCCGTGGCATCAAAGAGAGCAAAGAGAGGGATTAATTTGGCTAATATGGGACAACTATCCCTTCCTTAATACCTATGG
This sequence comes from Tanacetum coccineum, assembly GCA_026074375.1. Classification (NCBI taxonomy): domain Eukaryota; kingdom Viridiplantae; phylum Streptophyta; class Magnoliopsida; order Asterales; family Asteraceae; genus Tanacetum; species Tanacetum coccineum. Next base: position 53,066 of record BQNB010026104.1, read on the forward strand.
TTGTACATGTACTTTGAGAATAAAACAAAATTTGCAGTCTGAGATTTATGTTACCCAATTCTACAGCCAAATGCTTAAATAACACAAGATTGAATAAAAAAAAAAAATAAATTTTGGTTTAAGTTTAATAAGTGGGGTCGGTTTTGAGTCTAGGTAAGCGTCTAGTATTTCCGGGGTGTGTCCAAATGTATATTTATTGCGAAACGTAACCCCTTTCCGTGCCCAATAAAAAAAAATAAAGCTAAGTTAATAATTACACCTCTTAAATAATTTATATGACACTTGTTTGACGGAAACCTTACGCACGATTCACTACATTGAGATGTTGACCAGTCATAACTTAAATAGACATATTTCTACAGTCTACGTGATATTATTTTCATAGGACTAGTTAAATTTAAACGTAAACGCGTATAGGACTAAAATATAATAGGTGAGCGTAAAAGGTGGAGGTAGGGTAAATATGACCTGAAAAGTTGGGATGTATATTTTGTAAATCAGAATAACAATGAATGTATTAAAAGCATGATTTGTCAGCAGTGGATGTAAAGGAATAGATTTGGATGTTGGGGATTTGTTAGTGATATCTGTTTTATGTTGATGCTTATTTGTTTTGGGTAAATTGGGGTTTTAATGTGTTGATTTGGAGGGGGTGTGGGTGGCTCGTTTTTGGGACGTGTTGTAAGGTGTTTTTGGATGACTGGTAATAAGGTTTATGGATTATGTATGGGAAATTTGGACGGGATGTATGGGGGGTCGATGTACATAGGTTGATTGTTTTGTATGGTAGGAGCTGGGTTTTTTATGTATTTAGTATTAAGTATAATGGGTTAGGGTTTTGGGATTTATTGGGTGTAGAATTTAGGATTGATGTAGAGGATGTGGTGAGTTGGTTAATTGTTGGTTTAAGATTAGTAGTAGTTTGTAAGTTTAGGTAGGATTAGATGAGGATTATATGAAGGGGAGGGGAAGTGTGGTTTTTTAATGGGGTGGGTGGTGGTAGGGTTTTTTATTTGGGGTTGATGGTTGGAGGGGGTAAGAGGTAAGGTTTTAAAGTGGGTTTTTTGGGTGTTTGGGGGGTGGGGTTGGTTGGGTATGTTATTGTTGTGTGTTGGTGTGAGTGTAGGGGGGGTGTGTGAGTGGGGAGGTTATGGTGTTATGATATTGAATGGTGTTGGGTAGGTGTTGGATGTTTTAGGTTGGTTGGAAGGGGTTATGGAGACGAGGGTGTGTAATGGTGAGTTTTTTAATTGAATGTTTGTGGTTGGGGGATGTTGGAGTTTTAAATGTGTTTTTGTATGAAGTTATGAGATGAGTAGGTAAAAGTGTGGGATAGTTAAGAGAGTTGTGTGGATTTGGGGGTTGGGGTTGTGTAAGGTGAAAGGTTTTAGGTGGACAATTGAGGAAGGGAAGGTTAGTGGTGTAGGGTTTATATGGGATGTTGGAGATTATGTTTTGTAGGATTATGTATTTATTTGGATGTGTATTTTGGTTTGTTGTTTGTTGATGTGGTTTTTTGGGAGGTTGGTGTGTGGGATATTGTTGGGTGGGTGGGGGGGTGTTGGTTGTTTGAGTGTAATGGTGGGGATTATTAGGTTGGGTTGTGTGTTGTGGTTGGGTGTGTGGGGGGGGTTGTTTTGTTTTGGGGTTTGGGGTGTTGGGTGGTTTAGTGTTGTGGGTAGTGAAGTTAATTTGGTTTTTGTGATTATGTTGGACACACTACACAAATATAAGTTGGAGGGTTGGTTTGGGGTTTTTACTTGGTGTATAGTTGTTTTTTTATGTTTGGTTTGTTTTTGGTTTAGGGTGGAATTGTTGGGTTTGAGTTATGGTAAGTGGTTTCATTTTTTGTTGTGTTATTTTTGGGTGGGGTTTTTGAGTTTGTGAGGTTGGGGGGGTTTTGGTGGGGGAGTGGTATTGTTGGTTGGTAGGTTTGGGGTGTTTGGTGTTTTGTGGTTGTGGGTGTGGTTGGGTGTGTTTTTGTGGTGTGGGGGTGAGAGTTATAAAAAAAGTTAGTGTAGATCATTATAGATCTATATGTTTTATTGAGACAGAGAGAGTGAGAGTGTAATTTTATATTATAACATATTATAGTGTGTGTAGAGAGAGAGAAGTGAGTTTTAGATCTACTTCTGAGATGAGATGATGGGTGTTTTGGGGTTTGTGTTGGTGTGTTTGTTGGTGTTTGGTGGTTGTTTTTGGTGTTTTTGGTTGTGGTTTTGAGGGATTGTTTTATTGGTTTGTGTTGTTTTGGAGGTATGGGGTGGTAATTTTATTTGGTGGTTTTGGGGGAGTTGTTGTTGGGTTTGTGGTGTTATGTTTGTTGTGTGGGTGTGTTTAGTTTTTTTGTTGTATTTGGTGGGTATTGGTGTTTTGGATTTTGTTGTTTTTTTTATTGTTTTGGTGGGTTGGGTGTATTGGAGTTGATTTGTCTGTTGTTGATTTGTGTTGTAATTTGTGGGATGTTATTGTCATGGAATTGGGTATGAGTTAGTATTTGTTGGGTGGTGTGGGGGGTGGATTTTGAATAGTGAGGATTATGTATAGTGATGTGGGGGTTAGGTGAGGGTAGGGGTTAGGTGAGGTTAATGTAATTATGTTATAGGGATTTATATGTAGGGTGGAGGGTTGTTTGAGTTTGGATTTGGGGGTTTGTGAGTTTTTAATTATTTTTAGATTGATATATCTATAAAAAAATAAGAAAAATATGTATTATATGGATGGTATTTTAGAAAAAATTTACAACAAACACAAAGGAAATCAAGATATATTCATGAACATAAACATATTGGTTGAAATAATATGAAATAATATTTCAAGATAAGTCTTACAAAAGTAAAGAACAACTTAACAAATTATGATAATATAGATGAAAGACTTGATTTTGAATAACCCCAAATAATAATCAAACCTAATTGTAAGATCTAGAATTTAAACCCTTGAAACATAACCTTGGAGATCAAATAAAATCTTCTTGGAATAAACTTTTAGATCTAGATAAAATGAAAGTTTAGGATGTGTCATCCTTGGTAGCAATCAAAATATGGATTGTGTGTGTGTTTTTGTGTGTGTACGTGGTCTAGGAAGGAGACAAAGAGAACAGAAAATTTTTGTTGAGCATATGTGTGTGAATAGAAATTACCTAGAATAGTTTTTAAGATGTTTATATATGCCAAAAATACTTAGGGTTTAGAACAAAAGAGTGAAAACCATAGCTTGTGGGGATGCCTAACAAAAAAAATGGAAAACCATGAACCCATGGACTATTGGTTCGGGTCCGAAACTAACGGACAAAATGGAGGGGCCAAAACATTTTCTTTACTTCCGAAGTTTAATTCATATTCATAAGTTGTTTCGATATGGTCCACAGCTGCATTTGATAGAGAACACACGGGATGGGACAGTTTCGCCTTGTAGTAAGTTTTAAATACAAACATGGTCACTTTACCTCTTCATTATGGCCTATTGCATGTTTTGGTTGTTTTTAGGGGGGGGGTGGGGGGGGGGGGGGGGGTGGCGCCCCGCGTGACTCGACTATTGTGATTGGCTGTGTAGGACTATGTTGTTTTGTTTGGACCTTCAGCGTCTGAACACATTCAGAGGGTCTGTGCGAAGAGAGTATGACACACTCTCTCTATGTCGTTTTGGTCTTTTGAAAAGGGTATGTTTTTATATAATTTTGTTTTTAACGAATATTTAGTTTTTAGGTTTTGAGGGTTTTAGGGAGTTGCGTATTAATAGATTTTATAAATATTATTGAAAATTACTATGGTTTATTTTTTTTTGTTGATCTTTAGGGGTGAGGTTTTAACGGTGAGTTCTTATACAATTTTTGTTTTTTTTTTTGATGTATGTATGTAGTTGATTCTTTTAATTTGACAGTTTAGAGGAAGTGTGGGATGGTTGTAGGTGTTGGGGAGATGGGTTAGACAAGTTAATGAGAATGTGGATTTAAGATATGTTAGTTATTGGATTTTGTTGTATATTTTATTGGGGTTTTGGGGGGTAGAGGTTTGGTTTGGGGTATGAATGATAATAAGGGGTTATGGAGGGGGATAGATTGTAGTTTAGTGAAGGGTTTAAATTGAGGGGATATAGTTTTGGTGTGTTAAGGGGGAGGATGGTAAGATAGGGAAAATTGTTTAGATTGTAAGAGTGGAGTGAGATGAATTATTAAGGATGTTGGTGAGTGATTTAGTAGAGGAGTTAAGGTTAGGAGATGAATGTTGATTTGAGTTGTAGAGGGTGTTTTTTGTTAGGGAAAGTTTGGGTAGTTATGGGTTGGAGTTGGTTTGTTTTTGGGGGGGGTGGGTGTTTTTTGGGGTGTGTGGGTGGTTGTTAGTTTTGGGGTGTGTGTGGTATAGTTGGGAGGAGAAGTTAAGTAATGTTAAAGAGTGGGATATGGGGTTGTTGGGGTTTGGGATGATGGGTTATTTTTTTGTTTTTTTTTTTTTTTTTTTTTTTTTTTTTTTTTTTTTTTTTTGTTGTATTTTTTTTTGTTGGGTATGTTAAATAGTGTGAGTAGTTGTGAATGGTTGATTTATAGATTGTGTTTGTGGTGTGTAGGTTTTTAAAGTTTGTGTGGTTGATGTGTGATTGTGAGTTTTGTTTATATGTGATGGTTGTGTTTGAGGTTAAGGGTGTGTGTAGAAGGGGAGTGTATAATGGGATATGGTTGATGAATTTGGTTGTGTGGGGAGTGGGGGAGGGTTTGTGAGTGGCTACTAGTGATGTGTTTTTTTTTTAGAGTTTTTGAGAGATGATGAGTTAGGTAGGTTGTTGTTTTGTTGGTTGTGTTAGTACTTGGTGTTATTGAGTGTTTTATTTTGATTTGTTTTAGTGTAGTTAGGTGGTTGTGTTTGTTGTTAGGAGGGGGTGGGTTTTAATGGACACACAGGTTTTGTGTTTAAAGTTTTAGAAGTTTTTGGATTTTAGATTGTGTTTGGTGGGAAGAGAAATTTTGTTATGTAGTATTAATTTTAGGGGGTTTGTGTGTTGATAATAAGAGGGTTGAAAGTATAAGTATAATGGATTGTGGAGTGAAAATTTATGTATGATAATAATTCAAGTTTCAAAATAAGAGAGTAAGAAGTAATTGTTATGAATTAGATTATGCTTAAAGTCTACGACGCCGTCTCCAAACTTTGTTTGCACAATTCTTAAAGATAAATGGTGTAGAGTCGTAGTCTTGTATGTTTCTTCTCCAAATGAGCCTAAGTCACATGTATTTCCTCCAAATCCCATCCAAGTGCTAAAAACATGAAAACAAACTAGTAAGCACATAATCTGGGCATATTTGCATGATTAAGGGGGTTAAATGACCCCGAAAAAGTATATAAAATGACACCTCATCATACTCCAACTTTGAAACTCTTATTATCCAATTTAAACTTATAAGATGAAGAATCTTTGATCTTTGTGATTGTAAACCAGAACTGATGCATATAGATCTCAGGGACATCAACTGTGACTAAGAAGGCTTTGTAGCAGGCAGTGAGTTTCAGAGTGTAACAGTTCTCAATTTCAGGTCATTTTACAACTCCTATTATTCGTCACTATTTATTTTAGTCCGATACGTGTTTACTTTTAATTTAACTTCTAAACTAAATCACGTAGACTAGAAATAATCATTTAACGTAGACGGTCACCAAATAAATTAAAGTTTACGTCAAACAAGTGTCATATAATTATTAAGAAGATAATTATTAACTTTGCGTACTTTATTTTTATTGGTCACGGAAAAGGCTTACGTTTCGCAATAAAATACATTTAGACACACCTCAGAAGTACCTAGACTTACCTAGACTCAAACCGACACCCACTTTTAAACCTTAAACACAAAATTTATTCAAATCTTGTGTTATTAATCCATTTGGC